>RYFJ01002570.1:0-46347 GCA_003991445.1 Oryza meyeriana var. granulata
CTAAAAAAGGAAATCTCGTCCCGGAGATCGCGGTCGGTTGGAAAGAATAGGGAAACTCGCTTCGAAGAACGGCCTCCTTCATGCTCCCCAGGTTGCCTCATCCACGTGTGAGTTTACTGCCACTGTACTTTGCCACATCTTGATTGTCTTGTTCCTTGTCGGCCGCTCAGCTTCTTTGTATGGCGGATTGGGTGCTCTTTGTACAGGTCTTGTTGTAGTTTCGATGCTTCCTACCGGCGCAACCCTCAGTGGGCACTCTGAGGCACTTCTTTAACTGTGATACATGGAAGACATTGTTGCACTTCGGACACTCGGGTGGCCAGGATCATCTATTTAGGGGCCTCTCCTACTCTTGCAAGCACCCTATATGCGTCCAACGTACCGTGGTGTAATTTCCTTGACTGAAACCTGGGGTACCTCGGAGCGGCGTCACTTTGAGATATACGAGTCAATAGGTTCTGAACTTCAGCTCACGTCTCCTTGGTTAAGCATACTCTTTTGTCTTGATTGGCCTTCCTTCAATCTTTCTCTAATCAACCGAACTTGCTCTTCCGCTTCATTGGATCAAGCTGGGCCAAAAACGTGTCTCTCACCAACTTTGACCAGTTTAGAGGTGTCTACATTCCTCCATAGAGAGCCTCGAATTGGTGACATTGTAGGGCTTGCTGGTAGCTGTTGTTGTAAGAAAACTCAGTTGCGCAAGCATTTTTCCCAGCTTGCGTCCATGGGACAGCACACACCTTTCTTAAACATGTCCTCTAGAATTGGTTCACCTGCTCAGTTTTGTCCTCCAGTTGCGGGGATAAGCAGTGCTAAAAGCTAGGTTGGTTCCCCATTGCTTGCTGCAACCGTTTTCCAAAAAATGTGAGATGACTGGGCACCTCCCGGTCCGAAACTATCCGTTTGCAACATGCAAGCAATAATCGAGGAGAAATACATTCAGCTAGCTTGGTTCCTTTGTAAGTGGTTTTTCACGGGTTTTAGCTGGCTACCTTTCAACCGATCCACTACAAACCCATATTGAGTTCATTGCCTCGCTGTGACCTTGGCAAACCAGTGATGAAATCCAATTCCAACTTCATCCCATTTCCATTCCGGAGATTTGTAATGGCTGTAGGTAGGCCGGATGGCCTTTTGGTGCTCAGACTTCACTCGCTGACACACATCACAGAGCGCCACGTATCAGCTACATCACGGCTTCAGCTTGCCCACCAAAAATCCTTCCCTTAAATTCTTGATCATCTTGGTACACCGGATGAATTTGAGTACAATGTTTCATGGCTTCTTTCAGAATCAGGTTCTTGACCCTTTTCATCTTTGGGATGTATATCGCTGTCCACGCCTAACCACTCATTTTCATCCATGTTGTATCGAGGTTCCCCCTTCTCATGTTGCGCTTAATTTCCTGGACTTCTTGAATCTTCAGCTTGGGCTGCAAAATTTGGTCTTTCAACGTCGGAACTTTTGCTTCCACGGCTGCAACACAAGCCATTACTCCACAATTCCAGCTTTGAGGCGTTTTGAAATTCCTTTACAATTTCAGGTTGTCCATTGCTTAGCGTAGACGTATTGCAATTAGCTTTCCGACTCAGCGCGCTGCAATACGTTGGCCTTCCCTGGTGAAAGTTTTGCTAGTCATTAGTCCTTGATCAACTCGAGCCATCTCCTTTCCTCAAGTTCAGATTCCGCTTGTGTGAATATAATAGCTCAGCTCATTGTGATCTGAGTATTATCTCACAGCGATACCGATCAAGTTAATGCGCCAAATCTTCAAGGCATGCACAACAGCCGCTAGCTCTAAGTTCATCGTAGGGTATAGTCTGTTCATTGTGGCCTCAATTGCGCGAGCATGGCTACTACCTTCCCTTCTTTGCATCAACCACCAGGCCCCCCGACCCTAACCGAGAGTGCTCACAATACCACATCGAAGCTCTTGCCAAACATCCGGTAAAACCAACAACGGTGCTGATGTTAGTCTTTTCTTTAATATCTTATGGAGCTTTTTCTTCGCATTCCTTAGGTCCATTTCAAACCTCTTTTCCTTTCTTCAACAGCTGAGTTCATTTGTCTAGCATCTTTGTAAAAGCTTTCAATGAACCGGCGGTAGTAACCAGCCCAATCCAAGAAGCGTCTTATGTCCGAAAACATTCTGGGGTTGATTTCCAATTCAAACCCTCTTGGACTTGCTTTGGTCAAGGGCTACTCCACCTCGGACAAGCACATGGACACAAGGAATCCAACCTCTTCCAACCAGACTCACACTGCTAAATTTCGCAATATAACTGGTGCTCTCGACGTTTTATCCAAAAACTAGCCGTAGGTGCCTTTCATGCCTTCTTCAACTCTTCGAGTAGATGAGTGTCATCAATAAAGACCAACTACAAACTGATCCAAGTACTCCATAAAATTTATTCATCAAGTTCAATGAAGTTGCCGGGGCGATTGCGTTTAGTCCAAAGACAATTACGTGTACTCATACAAACCGTAACGGGGTTGTGAAGGCTGTTCTTCGGATATATCGGGGTTCTGATTTTCAGCTGGAAAGTAGCCCTGTCTCAAGTCAATCTTTGAGAATACACGTTGCCCCCACTCATTTGATCAAAAAGATTCATCAATACGGGCGGGCAGCGGTAATTATTTTTGATGGTAACCTCATTCACGATCTGTAGTCAACGCACATCCTGAGAGTTGATCCTTCTTCTCCACGGAACAGACGGGAGATCCCATGGTGATGTGCTTGCGAATGAATCCCTTGTTCAGCTGCTCCTCTAAGTTGCCTTCAGTTCAGCCAGCTCATTAGGTGGACTCCGGTATGGCCGTTTGGATATCGGGGCTGTTCCGGGCAGCGCTCACTCACGAACTCCATGCTCTGTCAGGTGGCCATACCGGGTAACCATCTGAAAGATGTCAGGGTACTCACAAACTACCAGAACTGGCTTATTCCCTACTAACAAGGCTGCTGAGAAGAGAATGAGAGGGTACAGTTCTATTGAAGACAAACTCTACCCGCATCCCCGGCTTGTGTTTTGAGTGTATGGACCTACTCTCACAGTGATCAAACCCTTGTGCTTGGAGAGCCAATCCATCCCAAGTATTCACATCTAAACCTTGTGTCCAAGCACAATCAGATTTGCCAAAAAACTTATTACCATGATAACAATGTCACGTCGGGCAAACTATTGTTGTAACTCTGATACCCAGTGGATTGTACTATCATTGGGTTAACTAGGGTGTCACTTTCATTTGATGATTTTGCAGCAAAACTCTTGATATGAAAGAATGTGAAGCTCCAGAATCAAATAAAACCATGCAGGGGTTGAGTTCACGAGAAACATATATGCCACACCACATCAGGCGCATCCTGAGCTTCCTCGGCGGTCACATGATTAACCCTGCCCCTCCAAGGTTCTGAGCAGCTTGGGGGCTGGGTTGCGGGCTGGTGTGCTCCACGGCCTCTCCCACGCGCTGCTGTCCGGCTGGAGCACGGGGAGCGGCAAGCTGAACTGACCAGGTACCTTCTTCGGCACCGATGTGGGGGAGTAATGCCCGTACTCTCCACAATTGTAGCAGTCTACCGGCCTGAAGTCGGTAGCTTGTGTGCAGCCGGGCGAGGGGCGGCTGAGGCCACACGAGGGGGCTGGTGACTGTGGCCTTGCTTGAAGTGGCGCTGGATACCTTGCCGGCGCTGGCGCCGGCGGCCGAACCGTTGCGGGACGCCATACGCGCTGCTGCGAGGAGCTTCCTCCTGCGGGCTTGCATGCAGCCCACTTACGTTTGCGGCGACTCCACTACGCCCATGGTGCTTGTGCTCCCATCCAATGGCCTTGTTCACCAAAGTGGAAAGTCAGGGAAGTCAAAGTGGCTCAAAGGCCAAACTGCATCCTCTCCTCATCTAGTCCTTCCAGGAACTTCCCATCTTTGTCTCTTCATTTGGTAGGTCGCAGCGGTAGCGAGCAAGTGGTTGAAGCGGTGAGGTACTCGCTCACGGACATGTTGCCTTGCTTCAGGGTTCCAAATTCCTTCCTCTTGATCTTCATGATACCAGCTGGGCATGTTGTGCTTTGCGAAATGCTACCTTAAACTCATTCCACGTTACAACATGGCCTTCATGTTGCATGCACCGTAATTGTCCCACCAATCACTAGCGCCGCCGTGAAGCTGTTCTGCTGCAAATGCCACCTTCTCAGCATCGTCGCAGTGAACCAAGTCGAGCTTTCTCTCCACTGCACGCAGCCAGTCATCGGCGTCAAGTGGATCCTCCGAACGGCAAAAACGTGGCTTGTGCGGTGAAAATCAAACAACTTGGATGGTGATTGTTGCCCATGTGCTGTGCTCCTTTCAAAGGCTTGTGCGGCTGCACCATGCGCAGCGGTGTTCCTTTCAATCCTCTCAAGCAATTGAGTTGTGCCATGCGGTTTTGCTCACCAACATGAGCACCTCGGCCAAGGTAGGACCGGGTTGCTGCCCACCGGCAGGTGCACCGGCTATGTGCCGATCTTGGCCACCCTGTTGCTGCTAGGGTTGACCATGGTGCTGTGGTTCAGAGGAACCTTCTTCCTTGAGCCACTCGAGCTGCGAAACGATCCGTGCTGCAGTCATCCTGTACAACAATCTCCCGATTACTACTTGCATAAGGATGCAAAAACTAGTGTACTAGATGTTGATTAGGATGAAATCTAAACAGCCCAGGACAGAGAAAAAGATTCCAAATAAAATGTCAACTGAAGTAGTACCAATAAGATCCATTAAGCCGCAATGAAACACTTAAGTCATACAGTACCATAAACATGGGACAAAGCCTAAGTCGATTCACAAACATACAAAGCCCAAGGGCTGAGTGAATCAAGCATCTAACAGCACAACATCAGCCATTACATCACATCATCAACCATCACGGCCACCCACGCCTACGGCCGGAAACAAAAGCACTACTCGCTCACTACAAAACACCCTTACTAGTGAGCTCTACCAACTGTGGAAGACCTACTCCTGGGTAAGCTCTTGCATGTCACCATCTTTCTGGCGAAGTGGGTACACTTGACTCATAATCCTCCTCATCTGCAGCAGACCTCATCTGGGAGCAGGGCGATGACCCGACGTCGCTGAGCTGATCGTAGCTTTCAGATTGAACCGCTTGAAGAGAAGAGGCCACGATACTCTGCACTGTCATGCGTGTAGCGCGAGTTGGAGCGGCTGAGCGGGGCACCGGTTAGCAGGCAGCGCTAAATCTACCATCGGCTCTGGGCAACGGTGTTGCACAGGTGCGGGAGGCATGGGTAGCAGCAGGCTAGTGCCGCAGCAGGGGCAGTGCAGCAACATTCTCCACACCATACAGCTCGATGCGGGGAATTTGGCCCATGCGGACATAAGGCTCAATGAGGCGCTCCAAGTGAGTGATGCGCCCACGAGCTTGCCGCAGCTCCAAGCCAATGACACGTGGTGTGGCGGTAACGATCTGAGGAGCGCACGTACTCCGCCAAAGTTGCGAAGGGGACATGTTTGGCTCACGCTCAGCTGAGAGGTAGAGTGAACTTCCTCCCCAAAGGGCGTGCCGATTGGTACGGGTATGTGTAGCCAACTCCACATGGAGATGCAGCATTGGTGCCATAGCAATGTAGGCAGCATCATTGATGCTCTGTGGAGGGAGGAGCCATAGCCGATCGTGAACTCCAAGGGCCGGCTCCCAACATAAGCCCTGGCGAGTATAAGAACTCGTGCACGGTACTCAACTGAAGCAGGCCAATGTTGGTGTGAGCAACTGTATACTCAGGAGGGTGGTGATAGTGTGCACGCTGCAGCATGTTCCACAAATCACGTGGCAAACCGGTGGGGCCGGCGTTCACTGGTCCAATGGCAAACAACCCACTCACCATCTGCAGCAAGTTAGCAACAACACAAAATAAAATCATGATTTCAGAAATGAAAGTTGGGCGGTTAGTAGTAAAACTATATGAGATGAGTGATATATGTTATAGTCCTTAGTTTTCACAAGTTTTAGCAATTAGTTTTCAGATTCCAAACAAGCATGGGTGATGCAACATAACAAGTATATCGCACAACCGGCAAGAGATAAACAACAAGAATAAAAGGAAGAAGCAACGCTTCCCATCCTAGTACTGCTACCCACCCTAAGTCCTTATCCTATAATGTTAATAACGTCTAGCGTTCATCACAAGGGCCATCTTCAAACCAAATGACAGTAGGTAGGAGATAGAAGTCTAGATTTTGCTTGTAACATCTTTTGCAAACATTTTGCAGCCGCTTTTCACTAAGATTTAACAACTTTTTAAAATCATTTAGAGCTAAAATTCAAAAGTACTTGAAACCATTTTCAAGGGCAAGGGGCTGCTGCAGTTTTGAACATTGAAGCATAAGTTTAAGTGGTCAAAATCTTTGTCCAAAGGGAGGTAAGTGGAGTAAAATGATATGCTAAATAGGTAAAATATGACTACTTAGAGTTTTTAGAAGATAGATGAGAATTTTGAACAGGTGTGTTTCAACAAAACCTACCTAACGACATGGCTTACTATGACTTAACCATGGTCGGTATGCTCTGATACCAAGCGCTGTCGGACCCGGGTTTGACCCCGAACCCTATGTGTGTACTGTGCTAGTCCCACGATCAATTGCTAGCACACACATTCAACATTGGCATCATAATCCATACATCACAGTTCAGCTCACAGCAGACCAAACATAAGTCGTACAAGAGTTCTAGACTTTAGCGGTTACATAGAAGCCGACCGGCCAAATAGAACAGCAAATTAACAAAGAGTTCAACAGCGGAAACAAGATAATAGAGGCACAAAACCAGCAAGTATGCCTCTGCCCGCCCACAGGCAACCAACCGGTAAGCCCTAGTAAGCATCGTCGTTGTCGTCTCCAAAACCCGCTGCATAAGAAGTACCCGATTGTCGGGTCCTCCTCAACCATCTCTAAAAAAAAAGAAGTCACACAAGCGTGTGTGAGTACAATACGTACTCCGCAAGACTTATAGTGTTTGCAATGGTATTCCATAATATGCGAAGAGACAAGGGATGGTTCAGTCCTGCAGTTTGCATAATCATAATATACATAGCGGAAAACATTGCGGTTTTGCAACGAAATTTTGTAAATCAAGCTACCACAGCAAACAAGTATATAAGCATCAAACCCCCAAGTGTTCCAACCATATGGGCTCCCTGCCCATGCCAGCCAACAGTGGCAACACCGCTGCCACAACCATCCCAGCGAAATCCCCGTTCGCACCAAAATCTTTCCCCAAAACAGTTCCCAAAAATTAAAACTACTACGGTGGAGAATTCCCAAGTCGTCCATAACCGAGGATGTCGGACCCGGGTTTGACCCGAACCCTATGTGTGTACCGTGCTAGTCCACGATCAATTGCTAGCACACACATTTCAACATTGGCATCATAATCTCATACATCACAGGTTCAGCTCACAGCGGACCAAAACATAAGTCGTACAAGAGTCTAGACTTTAGCGGTTACATAGAGGCCGACCGGCCAAATAGAACAGCAAATTAACAAAGAGTTCAACAGCGGAAACAAGATAATAGAGGCACCAAAAGCCAGCAAGTATGCCTCTGCCCGCCCACAGGCAACCAACCGGTAAGCCCTAGTAAGCACCGTCGTCGTCGTCTCCAAAACCCGCTGCATAGAAGTACCCGATTGTCGGGTCCTCCTCAACCATTTCTAAAAAAAAAGAAGTCACACAAGCGTGTGTGAGTACAATACGTACTCCGCAAGACTTATAGTGTTTGCAATGGTATTCCATAATATGCAAGGTAAACAAGGAATGGTTCAGGTCCTGCAGTTTGCATAAATCATAATATACATAGCGAAAAAACATTGCGGTTTTGCAACGAAAATTTTTGGTAAAACAAGCTAGCACAGCAAACAAGTATATAAGCATCAACCCCCAAGCGTTTCCAACCATATGGGCTCCCTGCCCATGCCAGCCAACAGTGGCAAACACGCTGCCACAACCATCCCAGCGAAACTCCCCGTTCGCACCAAGATCTTTCCCAAACAGTTCCCAAAATTTAAAACTAGTACGGTGGAGAATTCCCCAAGTCGTCCATAACGAGGACACGGCTATTCGGAATAGTTTTAACTCTCGAGAGTGTGTACAACTGTACCCACATGACAAGGACAATATTGAGTTACCACACAGGAGGCTCACACCATCAATGACAAAGCCTTTCCACCGTTGACCTAGCAATATCCCGCGCTTATGATCCATCCCTAGGGAGTTGGGAGGGCCTCCAAAATCCCAAGGCTCATACAATGTGCTGGTCACCTTGAACAATAATCAAGTACCTTCGACTATGGACAACAACCATAACCCGCACGTATCCCAATGTCAACAAAAATGACCTACTACTACCACCGGCGGGTCTATTGCTAGGTATCAACAATATTACTAAGCTTAGGAAGCTCCCCATCAGAGCCACATGTGGTTTGCACTGTGCTTCTTGGTTCTAGCTACACCATAGAATCGGTCCTTAGTGACCCGGGCGAGACAACCACCTAATCGATACCACAAACAAGGCACCGAACACTACATCCACTCGCCCAAGTCCAAAAGCTTGTTTTCAGTTTTGTTTTCCACCAAGAGCACAGGGGAAGAATACCCACTGTTCATTTCCATAATTTCGCAAATGCTTCTTTTCCCAACATCCCAAAATCAAGTAACAAGTAGCCTTGATTAAAAAGCAAACTAAGCATACCTATTGACATCTTCCCAACACATGAACCCCAAATTTTCAGTGGCAACATAAGTGACAAGGAATTCATGATACTCAAGTAACAAGGATAGGGCATATGCAACAAGAGGTTAACTACCCAAGAATCCCACACATTTTCAAGTAAAACATCGCATGCATAATAGTTTGCAATCAATATCAGTTTGTAAGATTGAAAATATAGAGCAATTGATCAAGGGGGTGCTTGCCTTGTTCCTGGACTTCTTGTGAACTGCTTCTGATCCTTCCACAACCGGGTCAACAACGTCGTGTTTCTACGAGAATACCAAACGAATGCAATGAAAACAAACGGCAAAATTTAACAGTACTGGAAGTACAAATATTTTACAGAATATGCAAGTGCATGATTTTAGATGAATTTAGGAAAAGAATCGCTTGAATCCGAGTTCGTATGAGGGAGATACGGCTAAACGAAGTCTGCTCTGTCCTAAAATCGAAAATAAATGAGAAACAGCGTTTTCGCTCGACCGAACTTGCAGAAACGGCTGAAAACATTCTACCGACTTAAACGGGTGGTCTATTTGAGACATTTTCGGTTTCTAGGGCATTTTTATGGTACGAAACCTACATGTGTGCTGCTGTGAACCTAAGGACAACTCCCAAAAGTGGATATTCTCCAACTCGCTAGGATATTAATCGCGCACGCTCACATGTCACTAAAACGGCCTAACACGTGAAAATCCACCGGGCGTGAAGTTTTAATCTAAGGCATTTGGAGGCGTGGAGGGTTTCTAGGCCTAGGGGTCACTGGATGTACAAGTGTAACCTATGGAAGGCTTCGTAGCGGCGAACGCCTTGGTCCAAAAACGATGTCTTCGTACGCGCAAACTACACGTCTTCGGCACGTTAACGATGACCGACAAAAAACAGGAAAACGACAGCAGCTGCTCTACTCGTGGTTTTATTCCCGTTCTAATGCTAGTGAGGCCAACCTGGCTTGCTTGGGGCTGATGGGTGTGCTGCCACTACTCACTCAAACACAAGCGCACCTAAGGTGCTCGGTGAAGGCCAAGCTAATGCACGGCTTGTCTACCTCTGTCCTCTCATGCCCGAGTGCATGGCTAGCGCATGCAGGGCACGAGGAAGCTCTAGGGATCCTGCATGCAAGATCGAAGGGCTCTACTACAAGCGGCCATGCTCCGATTGAGCCTCATCCACACATATGGCCATGGTGGTGATGCTTGGGCGGATGGCAAAGGAATGGCATGACAGGCCAAGCCAAGGACGTGGGGAGAACAAGTGGCCTCCTAGGAATAAAAAGGAGGTACATGCAGAAACAGAAGCTCACCGAGGAGTGCAGGCGGTAGGGAGCAATGTTGAGGCGGTGATCGGCTCGGCAAAGGGTTGCTCGCGATGGAGGCAGGGCGCAGATTAGCGGCTGCAAGGTCACGGCGGCACCCGGTCGGCGTTGCAAAAGACGATGAGGCTACGGTGGTGCTTGCGGAGCTCTCAGACGAAAAGCGTGTGCTCGCCGGCGCCGTGGGCAGCACCTCACGTTCTCAGCGAACCAAGGGACAATCCTATGGGTCCTTGGCAGTGAGAAAGAGGGCGAGCTCGGGAGGCAGGAGGGCATAGGCTTGGTTAAAAGGAAGGCAGGGAAGGAGAGGAGAGGGGAGGGGCGCTGCTCTGCTCCACGGGCTCGCGATGGACGATGGAGGACAGAGCACAACGGATAGCATCACGAGTCGAAGATTCACACTTCAGGACTGCCTCTGGGTTGACGCCGAAACCAATCGGATGAATGCGCGGGCGAGGGCGCAGGCTCGCGAGACAGGCGCGGGTGCGAGCTCGGGAGAGAGAGAGCGCGGGCGCGGGCTCGGGCGAAAGCACAGGCGCGCGGGTCGGGAGAAAGAGAGTCTGGGCGCGAGAAAGGGCGCGGACTCGGAGCGAGGGCTCGGGAGCGAGGGGAGCGAGGGCCGCGGGCGCGAGGTCGGGAGCACGGGCGCGGGCGCGAGCTCGCGAGAGAGGGCGCGGGAATCGGGAGAGGGCGCGGGCTCGGCGAGCGCGGGCGCAAACTCGGGAGAGAGCCCGGGCACGGGCGCGGGAGGGCCGCGGGCGCAGGAGAGGCGCCGGGCGGTGCAGGCGCGAGTCGGGGTCGCGGGCGCGGGCGCGGCGCGAGCTCGAGGTCGGGAGAGAGAGTCCAGGCGCGAGCTCGGGAGCAGAGTCCGGGCGCGAGGGCGCGGACTCAAGAGAGAGAGCCCGAGAGAGGGCGCGGGCGCGGGACAAGGGAAGCGGACCGTCCAGACACGGAGGGGATGGTCCGTTCCATTGACACCGCCTGCGCCTGCACAGATTTGCCCCTAGGCGCTGGTTTATACAGATCGGACGATCATTAACCCGTTGGCTGAGATTTTTTTTTTATGCATGAAAGATGACATGAAGAGCATGCAGATGGAAAAAATGGTTTTAAGCACCAAACAACAAAAGTGGGCTGTTACATTGTCTACCTCTGTCCTCCCATGCTCTAGTGCATGGCTAGCGATGCAGGGGTGTGGGGAAGCTCTAGGGGTCCTGCATGCAAGATCGAAGGCTCTACTACATGCGGCCATGCTCCGATGGAGCCTCATCCACACATGCGGCCACGGTGGACCTTGGGGGATGGCAAAACAATGGTGTGACAGGCCAAGCCAAGGACGTTGGGAGAACTAGTGGCCTCCCAGGAATGAAAAGGAAGTACATGCAGAAACAGAAGCTCACCGAAGAGTGCTGGCCGTGGGGTGCGACGTTGAGGCGGTGGTCGGCTCGGCAAAAGGGTTGCTCGCGATGGAGGCTGCAGTCAAGCACTGTGATGAGTTCAAAGAGTGAAGGGAAGATGGTGATACGGCCAGGACAGCGCTAACTCACCAGGGCGCAGTTCAGCGGCTGGAAGGTCACGGCGGCACCCGGTCGGCGTTGCAAAACGCGATGGGGCTGCGGTGGTGCCTGCTGCTTGCCGAGGATGAAAACGGAGTTAGGTCGGGCAGGAACACGGGGTGACACAGCTGAGACACGGCAAAACTCACCGGAGCTCTCAGACGGAAAGCGTGTGCTCGCTGGCGCCGTGGGCGGCACCTCACGTTCTCAGCGAACCAAGGGGCAAACCTTTGGGTCCTCGGCAGTTGAGAAAGAGGGCGAGCTGGGGAAGCAGAAGGACATAGGCTTGGTTAAAAAGGAAGGCAGGGAAGAGAGGAGAGGGGAGGGGGCTGCTCTGCTCCCACGGTCTTGCGATGGCGTGAGCGCGGGCAAGCGTGCAGCAGACAGATGGACAGGGAGAAGCGCTGCTGAGGCTGTCGGGGGTATCCTCGCGAGGTCCCAAGCGGGCTCTGCCTCTCCCTCTCACGTGGTCTAGGGCGGCAGAGGAAGCCACCTGCGAGCCGCACGGGCGGAGAGAGATCCTGGCGTGATTCGTTTGGACGATGGAGGGACAGAGCACAACAGATAGCATCACATGTCGAAGATTCACACTTCAGGACTGTCTCTGGGTTGACGCCGAAACCAATCGGCCGATACAGATTGATACAAGCCGATGATGTTATAAGTGAGAAGCAAACCGGCCGATTGCCGATAGCATTCGCATACTTGAGCATCAGCTAGAAGCCGATGACAACATAGGCGGAGTAAAAAGCCAGCTGACTGGCGCGGGCTCGCGAGAGAGGGCGCGTGCGCGAGCTCGGGAGAGAGGGAGCGCGGGCGCGGGCTCGCGAAAAAGGGCACGGACTCGAGAGAGAAACAGGCGAGGGCGCGGGCGCGGGCTTGCGAGAGAGAGGGCGTGGGCGCGAGCTCGGGAGCGAGAGGGCGCGGGCACAGGCGAGGGCGCGGGCGCGGCAAGGGCGCGGGCGCGAGGCCGCGAGCGAGGGCGCAGGCGCGAGAGAGCGCGGGCGCGAGCTCGAGGTCGGGAGAGAGAGTCTGGGCGCGAGCTCGGAAGCAGAGTCCGGGCGCGAGCTTGGGAGAGAGCCAAGTCCCCGGGCACGAGAAAAGGGCGCGGACTCGAGAGAGAGCCCGGGCGCGAGCAAGCGCGGGCGCGGGCGAAGGTCCGATCGGGAGGCGGCTGGTCCGATCGGGAGGCGTCTGGTCCAATGGGAAGGATTCGGACCATCCAATCCCCAAGAGGATGGTCCGATTGGGGCAGCATGCCTTCCAAACCGAGAAGAAACTTCGGGGCAAGGCTGGGTTTTTTCATGCATGAAAGATGACATGAAGAGCATGCAGATGGAAAAACGGTTTTATGCACCAAAGATCCAAAGTGGGCTGTTACACCTGCTCGGTGGCAAACTTCTTGAACATGAAGCAGTCTTTGGCCGCGTGTTTACCCTTGGGATGAAAGGGGCAAGGCCCATTCATCACCTTCTGGTACTCATTGTTCCTTGGGGGTCGTGACCGAGTCCGCTCCACGTTGGCCACCACATTTTTCGACTTCTGCCTGTGGCTGCCGGATTTGTTCTGTGCTGGCTCGTTGTTGGCTTTTACCTTTTGGTCCTTCTGCCAGGACTCTTTCTTTTCATCAAGGGCCTCAGCGACCACCTCGGCCGAGTCGGCGTACTTGTTCGCCATATCGAAGAGAGCCCTGACAGAGGTTAGAGGCTTCCGGGTATATTTTGCGATGAACGGGGTGTCCTTGACTCCCTTGCGGAAGGCAGCAATGACGACCTCGTCCTTGATCATTGGGATCGAGTAGCGCTTCTCAGAAAACCTTTTTGATGAACTCACGAAGAGACTCGTTCTTCCTCTGCTGCAGCTAGTAGAGATCGTGCTCAAAAGATGGTCTTTCATAAGTCCCCTGGAAATTGGCTATGAAAGCGTTCTCGGAGTTCCCCCCAGGAGCCGATTGATCGTCTTGGGAGCCCTGTTAGCCATGTCCTCGCCAAGTCAGCTAGGGCGATCGGGAGGTAGTTAGCCATGGCTTTATGGTCACCTCTAGCAGCTCGAATCGCCAGAGTGTATACGGTGAGCCAGGACTCAGGATTGGTCTTCCGTGGTATTTTTCGATTCCCGTAGGCTTGAAGCCTGATGGCTAGTCAACCTCTTGTAGCTCCTGGGTGAAGGCGGGTACGCCTTCGTCTGCGTGAGGGCTCCGGCTCTGACTACGGTGGTGGAACCGCTCGTGGTGGAGGCCGAGGCGCTCATTCTCGTCCTCCAGTCAGCGATGCTCGTCCTCTTCGCGTTTGGTGGCGCCGAGCATTGATATCTTGGTGGAGAGTCGCGTTTGTCAAATAGGGACTCAGAGATCTTGGTTCTTGAACCGGCGATTATTCTGGGAGACGCCGCCTAGATTTTGTTGTTGTTTGGGTTGCCGAGAGAGATGTTTGGCGTGACTCCACGTGCGGCTGACTTGAGCCGGCCGCCTAGCGTCGTGGTGATGCAGACGAGACCGTTGCTGGAGAACCCGACCGGTTGGTCGGTATAAGTGTATCACCCGACTGATGGTGCTGCTGACATGCAGCAGCCGTAATCATGGCCTTGATTCTTGCTATAGTCGGGGTGGCCTGATGATCAGGCCCCGAGCTGGAGTGTGATCCAGCAGGGTTGTAGCAGCCATGACGTTCTGTTGTGGCTTGACAAAGACATTGTGGTTGCCGACTCTAGTCTGGAGGATTTGTTACTGAGCAGTTCGCCCAGCCCTACGTACCTCGTCGTTGCGTGGAGCCTCGTGTTTACAGCATCGCCTCCTCCTATTGTCGCAGTCGACGGGCCTCCTCTTCTTGCTACTTTTGTACTCGACGCACCTCCTGTGGAGGGGTTGAAGCCATGAAGATTTCTCGGGGCGGAAGGAAGCTTGCCAGACTGGTGTCTGAACTGGTGTTCGAATTGTTGTCCAACTTGGAGTCAGAATCTGAGTAGTTCATCGGGGTAATGACGACTCTGACCTCTAACCTAGATCCAATCTAGAATGGCTCTGGGCCATGTCCGAACTAAACCGTAGAGGATCGGATCTGCTGCGTGGGATGTAGATTGTAGATGTCCACGGCGTCACCGACTCTGCATGGGAAATTGATGATCTCTCCCCATCCTAGCCCGACCTCGGCCCCGGCTCAAGGCCGAGTCCGGAGTCGAACGCTGAAGGAGAGAGTTGTCCCGAGACCCGGACAAGTGGTAGATCGCCGTAGCAAATCGACAAGGCTAGCTATAGCGTTGGGTGGGCTGACTGGTGCGAAGTCAACCGAAGTTCCTCGGCCGATCAGATCTGGTCCGAGTCGGCCAAGGTAAGGTTGCCGAACTTGTCAGCGACTGCCCTGAAGTCCGATGGCTTCTGAATGTAAAATCGTGTCTCCTAGGGAGAATTTTGCTGCCCATCAACTCCGGTTCGTTGAATCCATCGAGCTTCGTTGAGGTTGATCTCTGCCGGCCGCCTACCGGTGTTGCCAATTGTCAATGTTTGTACACCGGCAATATGAATATAGGGCTACTCGTCGGATCAAAAAAACCAGTAGACTGCAAACCAGAAACACAGGGAGTTGAATATACTAGTATCAGGCCTCTCGATGTGAGATAATCTACACCCTACATCCAGTTGTGTAATGTATTCCTATAAGGATGTATGATTCTGATGAATCTCTATATCGTTGTCTGCCCTCAAGGGGCACCCTGCCTCCCCTTATATACTGGGGGACAGGGGTACAAAGTAGGAATCCCAGCTGGACTACGGCCAAGTGATCTCCTCTTAGAGATATAACCCACCTGACTAGGACTGTATATTCCTTACCGTACAAGGCCAAGTCTGCTGAGCTCTATCATATCTCTAATTACAAGGCTAGGTCCATCCTCTGTCCGAGTGGCCCATATGCTTGTCATGAAGGTACCGGGCCGCCACATGGGCCTCCACAGCATAGGTGATGCCAACACCGGTGGTGATGTGAGAAATTTCTTGAAGTCTTCAAAGGCTTGCTGGGCTTCGGGAGTCCAATGAAAATTATCTGCTTTCTTCAGTAATTTGAAGAAGGGCATGCCCCGTTCACCTAGTCGGGAAATAAATCGGCTCAATGCCGCCATGTAGCCTGTCAGCTTCTGGACGTCCTTCTGGCTAGTCGGGGGTGCCATGTTCATGATTGCGTTGATTTTCTCTAGATTGGCCTCGATGCCGTGATGCGATATGATGAAGTCGAGTAGCTTGCCGGATGGCACATCGAAGGCGCACTTTTTCGGGTTTAACTTCATCTTGAATCTTCGAAGATTTTGGAAGGTTTCTTCCAAGTAGGCGATGAGGTCTTCTTTGGACTTTGTCTTGATCACCATGTCATCGACATATGCCTCCGCGTTGCGCCCGATCTGAGTTGTAAACACCGCTGAATTGCTCGTTGATACGTTGCTCCAGCATTTTTCAAACCAAACAGCAAAGTGATGTAGCAGTATGCGCCAAACGGCGTGATGAAAGAAGTCTTTAGGCAGTCCTCCTCCTTCAGGCTGATTTGATGGTATCCTGAGTAACAGTCGACAAAGCTAAGAAGTTCGCACCCCGCAGTTGAATCCACCACCTGATCTATTCTGGGTAGACCAAATGTATCTTTGGGGCACGCCTTGTTCAAGTCAGTGTATTCAACGCACATGCGCCATTTACCGTTCTTCTTACAGACCAGGACTGGGTTTGCCAGCCAATCTGGGTGGTAGACCTCCTTGATGAACCCGACTGCGAGGAGCTTGGTTATCTCCTCCCGAATAGCATCTTTGCGGTCCTGTGCGAAGCACAGTAGCTGTTGCTTGACTGGCTTGGCATCTGTCTTGACATTGAGGGTGTGCTCAATCACCTCCCTTAGTACCCTAGGCATGTCGGAAGGTTTCCAAGCAAAAATATCTTTGTTTGCCTGGAGGAAGGTGACGAGCGCGTGTTCCTATTTGGGGTCGAGTCCGGTCCTGACTAGAGCAGTCTTGGAGGGGTCGGAAGGGTCCAGGGGAATCTTCTTCGTGTCAGAGTCCGCTGAAATTCTCGACTTTGCTGCTTTTTTTGCTGAAACTTGATCGTCCTTGACTTCGGTTGTAACGGCTTGCCGAATGCTATTGCATCCGACTGCCGCTTCTTAAGATTGAGTCAACTCGCATGCCTCCTGTTGCAAGTGAAGGCTTGCTTGACGTCGCTGTGAAGGGAAAGAACTCCGGCTGGCCCAGGCATCTTGAGCATCATGTAGGTATAGTGTGGCACCGCATGAATTTGGCTAGCGCCGGCCGTCCGAGTATCGCGTGGTACGCAGTCTCAAAATCGGTGACCTCGAAGCAGATGTTTTCTGTGTGGAAGTTATCCCGCGTGCCGAAGGTGACCGGCAAAGTTATCTGCCCGAGAGGTGTTGAAGATAGGCCGGGGATTACTCCGTGGAAGGGCGCTATACTCAGTCGTAGCTCTGAACGAGGAATCTTCATCTCATCCAGGGTCTTGGCAAATAGAATGTTGAGCACACTGCCTCCGTCTATGAGAACCTTCTTCAACTTGATGCTCTTGACGACCGGGTCTAGGACGAGTGGATAGCGTCCTGGGTGTGTAACCCGATCGGGGTGATCTGCGCGGTCAAACGTGATTGGCGTCTCTGACCAACGCAAATATTGGGGGCGTCTGCTGTAGAGACCGAGTTGATGTCTCGTGCTGTTAGCTTCTGCTTCCGTTTGGACTCGTATGCAGATGGCCCTCCGAAGATATGGTTGAGCTCAGCCTGGGGATCTTGATAATCGCCGGCTGCTCCCAAATCTAGCTTGTCTTTGTCCTTGTCGGCGCCAGATGTTGAAGCCTGCTCGGAAGCAAACCTCTTGAGCATGAAGCAGTCCTTGGCCGCGTGCTTGCCCTTGGGATGAAAGGGGTAGGGCCCGTTCATCACTTTCTGGTATTCATTGTTCCTTGGGGTCCACAACCGAGTAGGCTCCACGTTGGCCACCACGTTCTCTGACTTCCGCTTGCGGCTACCGGATTTGCTCTGTGCTGGCTCATCGTTGGCTTTCTGGTCCTTCTGCTGGGACTCCTTCTTGTCGTTGAGGGCCTGGGCGACTGCTTCGGCTGAGTCGGCATACTTGTTTACCATGTCAAAGAGAGCCCTGACAGAGGCGGGAGGTTTCCAAGTGAATTTGGTGATGAACGGGGCGTCTTTGACTCCCTTGCGGAAGGCAACGATGACGACCTCGTCCTTGTTCATTGGGATCGAGTTATGCTTCTCAGAAAACCTTTTGATGAACTCGCGAAGAGATTCGTTCTTCCTCTGGTGTAGCTGATAAAGATCGTGCTCGAAAGACGGCCTCTCGTAAGTCCCCTGTAAATTAGCGATGAACCGTTCTCGATGTTCTCCCTAGGAGCCGATTGACCGCTTTGGGAGCCCTGTCAGCCATGTCCTCGCCGAGTCGGCCAGGGCGACCGGGAGGTAGTTAGCCATGGCTTTGTGATCACCTCTGGCTGCTCGGATCGCCAGAGTGTAGACCATGAGCTAGGACTCAGGATTGGTCTTGCCGTTATATTTTTGATGCCTGTAGGCTTGAAACCCGACGGCCAGTCGACCCGTTGTAGCTCCACGGTGAAGGCCGGTACGCCTTCATCTGCATGAGGGCTCTGGCTCCTATTTCAGTGGTTAAACCACTCGTGGTGGAGGCCGAAGCGTTCGTTTTCGTCCTCCAGTCGGCAGCGCTCGTCGTCTTCGCCGGCGCCGTGCGTTGATATCCTGGCGGAGGTCGCATCGTAGTCAGCTTCGGAGATCTTGGTTGTCGTGGCGGTTGTTCTGAGGACGCCGTCGATTGTTGTTGTTAGGGTTGCCGAGAGACATCTGCCATGACTCCGCATGCAGCTGACTGGAGCTAGCCGCCCGGCATCGCGCTGATGCGGACGAGACCGCTGTTGGAGAACCCGACCGGTTGGTCGGTATGAGGGTGTCGCCCGACTAATAGTGCTGCTGACATGCAGCAGTGGTAATCATGGCTTTGATCCTTGCGATTGTCGGGGTGGCCTAGTGTTCAGGCCCAAGCTGGAGTCTATCCAGCAGAGTTGCAGCGGCCACGACGTTCTGTTGAGGCGTGACGAAGACGTCATGGTCGCCAACTCGAGTTTGAAGGATTTGTTGCTGAGTGGTTCACCCAGCCCTACGTAGCACATCACTGCGAGCGTTGCGCTTGGCCTCCTGTTGTTGTCGTAGTCGGCGAGCCTCCTCCTCTTGTTGCTCGCGTAGTCAGCATGCCTCTTGAGTGGTAGTAGAGCTCTTGGACGCCATGAAGACTTCGCGGGGTAGGAAGAAGCTTGCCAAACTGCAGTCCGAACTGCTGTTCAAACTGCTGTCCGACTTGGAGTCGAAATCGGAGTAATTGATCGGTGTAATTATGACTCCGGCCTCCCTAGATCCAATCTCGAATGGCTCTGGGCCATGTCCGAATTGAACTGTAGGGGATTGGGTTTGTCGCATGGGATGTAGATTGTAGATATTCGTGGCATTACTAAGTCTGCATGGGAGATTGACGATCTCCCCCCTTCCTTGCCCGATCCCGGCCAGCTCAAGGCCGAGTCCGAGTCGAACACCAAAGGAGAGAGTTGTCCCGAGACCTGGGCAAGTGGAAGATTGCCGTAGCAAGTCGACGAGGGTTGCTGCAGCATCGTGTGGGCCGATTGGCGCAGAGTCGGCTGATTCCCTGGTAGGTCGGATTGAGTCCAAGTCAGCCAGGGTGAGTTTGCCAAACTTGTCGACGACGAAGTCAAGGCTTCCGAACGTGATCATGTCTCTAGGGGAGAAGTCGATGCCGTCAACTCCGGTTGTCGAATCCATCGAGCTTGTTGGGGTTGATCTCGCCAAAGCCCCTACCTGTCGCGCCAACTGTCGATGTTTTACACCGGCAATATGAATATAGGGCTACTCGTCGGATCAAAACTCGGTGGACTGCAAAGGAACACAAAGAGTTTATACTGGTTCAGGCCCCCGATGTGAGGTAATACCCTACGTCTAGTTGTGGTGTATTTCCTTTGAGGATGTATTTTGGTGATTCTTGTGAACCTGCCCTCACAGGGCGCCCTGCCTTCCCTTATATACTGGGGGATAAGGTTACAAAGTAGGAGTCCCAGTCGAACTACGACCAAGAGATCTCTGTGGGTGCCATGGGCCCCGGGTACCTCATGACAAGCATATGGGCCACTCGGACAGAGGATGGGCCTAGCCTTGTAATTAGAGATATAGCTAGATTCGGCAGACTTCACCTTCTATAGAAAGGAATATACAGTCCTAGTCGGGTGCGTTATATCTCTAAGGGGAGATCTCCTAGTCGTAATCCGATGGGGACTCCTACCTTGTAACCTTGTCCCCCAGTATATAAGGGGAGGCAGGGCGCCCCATGAGGGCAGGTGCACATAAGTTCATCAGAACCACCACCGTATATCCTCAAAGGAATACATACAAACTGGACGTAGGGTATTACCTCACAACGAGGGCCTGAACCAGTATAAAATCTCCTTGTGTTCCTTTGCAATCCACCGAGTTTACATCCGCCGACTAGCCCCATATATTTATTGCCGGTGTAAAACATCGACAGTTGGCGCGCCAGGTAGGGGATTCGGCGCGATCTACATCTACAAGCTCGATGGATCCAGCAACCGGAGTCGACGGCGGCAAATTCTCTCCCGGAGATACAATCTCATTCGGAAGCCTCCACTTCGTCGCCGACATGTTCGGCAATCCCACCTTGGCCGACACGGACCCAATCCAACCAGCCGAGGAACCAGCCGACTCCGCGCCAGTCGGCCTACACGATGCTGCAGCAATCTCTCACGACATGCTGCGGCGATCTCCAATACGCCCGAGTCCAGGGACAACTCTTCCTTCCAGTGTTCGACTCGGACTCAGTTCTGAGCCGGCCGAGATCGGGCCGAGAAGGGAAGAGATCGTCAACTTCCTGTTCGGACTCAGCGACGCCGCGGATATCTACAATCTACATCCGACGCGGCAAACCCGATCCCCTGGAGTTCGACTCGGATACGGCTCCGAGCCGCTCGAGATCGGATCTAGGGAGGTCAGAGTTACACTCATCCCAATCAACCATCCCGACTTCGACTCGAAGTCGGACTCCGACTTCCAGTCGGACTACGACTCTAAGTCGGACAGCAGCTCGGCAAGCTTCTCTCCGCCACGAGAAATCTTCATGGCATCCAGAGGCTCTACTCCTACTCAGGAATCACGCCGACTACGCGAACAGCAAGAGGAGGAGGCCTGCCGACTGCGAGAACAACAGGAGGAAGAAGCAAGACGCCTGCACGCCCGCAACGACGGCCTACGCAGGGCTGGGCGAACCGCTCAGCAACAAACCCTCCAAACAGAAGTCGGTGACCACAACGTCTTCATCACGCCACAGCAGAACATCGTGGCCGCCGTAACCCTACTGGACACGGTCCAGGTTGGGCCTGATCACCAGGCCACCCCGACGATCGCAAGGATAAAAGCCATGCTCACCGCTGCTGCATGTCAGCAGCACCAACAGTCGGGCGATACCCTCATACCGACCAACCGGTCGGCATCCCCAATGGCAGTCTCGTCTACCTCAAAGCGACGCCGAGCGGCCGGCTCTAGTCGGCTGCACGCGGAGTCAAGCCAGATGTCACTCGGCAACCACAACAACCGGCAACGTCGAAGCGACCGTCGGGACAACCAGGACCTCCGAGACCGGCTGCGGCGCGACCTTCAGCAAGACATTAATGCCCGGCGCCGCAAACGAGAAGAAGACGAGCAACGCCAACTGGAAGACGAGAATGAGCATTTCGGCCTCCACTACGAGCGGTTTCGCCGCCGTAGTCGGGGTCGGAGTCCTCATGAAGACGAAGGCATACCGGCCTTCACCCAGGAGCTACAACAGGTCGACTGGCCGTCGAGTTTCAAGCCTACAGGCATCAACAAATACGATGGAGGGACCAATCTCGAGTCCTGGCTCACGGTCTACACTCTGGCGATTCGAGCAGCTGGGGGAAATCAGAAAGTCATGGCTAACTACCTCCCAGTCGCTCTAGCCGACTCAGCGAGGACATGGCTAACAGGACTTCCCAAGCAATCAATCGGCTCCTGGGGAGAACTCCGGGAACGCTTCATCGCCAACTTCCAGGGAACGTACGAGAGGCCATCTTCCGAGCACGACTTATATCAGTTGCATCAAAGGAAGAACGAGTCTCTTCGTGACTTCATCAAGAGGTTCTCTGAGAAGAAAAATTCGATCCCAAACATCAAGGATGAGGTCGTCATCGCCGCCTTTCGAAAAGGAGTCAAAGACACCTCGTTCATCGACAAATTCACGCGGAAGCCTCCCAACTCTGTCAAGGCCCTATTCGACATGGCAAACAAGTACGCCGACTCGGCCCACGCTGTTGCCGAGGCCCTCGATGACAAAAAGTCACCCTGACAGAAGAAGCGGGACGACACCGACGACGCGGTCCCGACTAAAGCTGGGAATCGCAAACGCAAGTCAGACGGCTCCATTGTGGTAGTCGGTCACAACCGCCTTCGACCTTCAACAACTGAGGATTATCAGAACAACAAGTGACATGCTCGGGGGCTCACAAGCTCAAACACGAGGATGGCATCCCCACTCCCAAATACCGAACAGCTAAGTCGCTTTCTGATAAACATCTCCTCACTCGGCCTTGTTAGTGCCACAGCCGCTTACACCTAATAGGTGTACAAGCTGCGCATTTACTTTTTTCCGTTTTTGCTCTTAAATGATTACAAAAGTACTCGGGTAGCATAAATCTCGATCCATGAAACTCTGCTCCATGTAAGACAAACTCAAGTCACCCAAAACGCGTGCCTGGGAAAGAGCCATGAGCCAACTCCCGACGCTAGGGGGCTATGACTAGTCGGGCAGAGTGCTTAAACGTAAGGGGTCAACTACTCGAGGAAATTAATATCAAAAAGAGGAAGAACACGTATTTACATACATTGTAAAATACATTTTATTCGGGTGATTATTTCCATCATCAGATGCTACTCATCCGATATTTTTATATTGCAGGCCCAGCTCCGGATATGCGTGACAGGAACTCAGGGCTGCGAGCCTATCTCCTACGCTCGGGGGCTGGACAAGTCTGCCAAAATACACTCGGGATGCTCCATGAGGGCTACTGACCGAGTACTTGCACCAGTCGGGATGTCATCTTCCCCGGCTACGCTCCATGCGAGCCCGGCTACGCTCCATGCGAGCTAATAATCAACCTCCGGCGCCAGTCGGGGCTGTGTACTACTCGGCTAAGTAGGGTATGCCCCATGAGGGTCGCCAGCCGAATCCTACGCTACTGCTAGGTTCGGGTACCTTATTTGGTCACAGCTTTGTTGGGTAGGGTATGCCCCATGAGGGTCGCTAGCCGAATCCTATGCTAATGCAAGGTTCGGGTACCCTGCTCGGCTCTTCTGAAGTCAGAGAAGACTTACATCGTCAAAGCGCATCCGGAGTTCTTATGCACTGCGTCACACCTGAGGAGGGCAAGCAGATCCTGCAACATACCTACTCGGGCACATGTGGCAACCAGGTTGCATCCAGAACGTAAGTCGGAAAGGCTTGCGAATAAGGATTTCTCTGGCTGACTGCGGTTACCAACACCAAAAAACTCATCCTGACATGCGATGGATGATACTTCTATAGAGCTATGCTGAGTAGGTCGGTTCAGGCCGACTTATTTGGTAACAGCCACCAAGACATGAGTTCCTACAGTAGCATGCCCCATGTGGGCCGCCCGCAGGCTGAGTTGAAATTATAGCGCTGGTGCTACTAACAGGAGGCGATGAGGTAAACAGATATGCTTCATGAGAGCCTTATTGCTAAACAAATATGTTTGGGTATCTGTCTTATCCACCATGTCTCGAGGATACATCCTTACAAGGACCACAAGCTGGTCTTTATTAAAATTGGAGATGCAGGTATCTCTCTCGAGTACACCTAACCGCGTAATGGATTTATTTTTCATACAGTGGTACTCGGCCTACATGCGTGGCCACCAGTTGCCATGAGCAGCATTATTCCCGCTGACATGACGCGGATGAGTCTAACTTTCGAGTAGTAACACTACTCGGGGGAGACTATAAAATTCTCATTCCCGCTGACATGATGCGGAGGAGTCTAACTTTCGAGTAGCATACTACTCGGGAAAGACTATAAACATTCTTCCAGCTGACGAGCTGAAGAGTCTAACTTCCGAATGGGACGCCACTCGGGAAAGACTATAAACACCTTTTCCAGCTGACATGAAGCTGACGAGTCTAATTTTCGAGTAGTATACTACTTGGGAAAGACTATAAATAATCATCCTAGCTGACATGACGCTGAAGAGTCCCATATACGAGTAGCATCCTACTCGGAAAGACTATAAACACACATTCCGACTGACATGAAGTCGAAGAGTCCTATATACGAGTAGTTCCCTACTCGGCAAGACTATAAATTATATTCCGGTTGACACGATACCGAAGAGTCTCATATACCAGTAGTAATCTACTCGGGAAAGACTACAAGGTTAAAGATCTTTGACTTCATGTTTAATTGTTTTCACAATTAAGCACACCTAATAGGTGCGCCTATTCGGCGCACACTATTCCAACATCTACATCGAGCCCTTCATAGCCTCGCTGCCAGCTGACATGAAGCAGGACTCGGGAGAAGCAGCACTCAGACAAAGAGCACTCGGGAGCAATACACTCGGGAAGACTTCACCGTGGAGGATGAGCACTCGGCATCAGCTGTGACTCAACTATGAAGGTCTCGGGGGCTACTGTGGGTGCCATGGGCCCCGGGTACCTCATGACAAGCATATGGGCCACTCGGACAGAGGATGGGCCTAGCCTTGTAATTAGAGATATAGCTAGATTCGGCAGACTTCGCCTTCTATAGAAAGGAATATACAGTCCTAGTCGGGTGCGTTATATCTCTAAGGGGAGATCTCCTAGTCGTAATCCGATGGGGACTCCTACCTTGTAACCTTGTCCCCCAGTATATAAGGGGAGGCAGGGCGCCCCATGAGGGCAGGTGCACATAAGTTCATCAGAACCACCACCGTATATCCTCAAAGGAATACATACAAACTGGACGTAGGGTATTACCTCACAACGAGGGCCTGAACCAGTATAAAATCTCCTTGTGTTCCTTTGCAATCCACCGAGTTTACATCCGCCGACTAGCCCCATATATTTATTGCCGGTGTAAAACATCGACAATCTCCTTCTAGAGATATAACGTTCCCAACTAAGACTGTATTTTTCCTATCGTACAAGGCTAAGTCTGCCAAGTTCTATCATATCTCTAATTACAAGGCTAGGCCCATCCTCTATCCAAGTGGCCCATATGCTTGTCATGAGGTACCTAGGGCCCATGGCCTCCACACTACTTGGCCAGGCCACAAACTTCACCTAGTCGGAATACTATGGCTAAAGTCCCAATCGCCGAACCCATTGAAGAGCCAACACCACCGGCAAACCTGAGACCAAGGACTCCCTCTCCTCCGCTCTCTACGTCTTCAGAAGACAGTGACCTCCCTAGGATCTAAGCCCCTCCACCTATCTTCCCTCGGGTGTTCTATTGGGTCACCCAAGAGGGAGACAAGCAAACGTTCGAGCTGAACAAGGAGGCCTCCCAGAGGGAGCAAGTCAAACTGATGAAGGCCACCATCTCAGCATCAAGGAGCATCTAGGTATATAATTCGACCAGCTATGTCTGCTGATTTGTGATTCCTAGAATCTTTTGTTGTTGCAGCTTGCCTTGTCTAACTGTGACATGACTCGTGCAGCAAGTAGTTGATCAATCTAAGGGGATGGGTAAGGTACTTGCCTGACTCGCCCCTTAGCTCGCTCAACTCAACCAGCTCCAGGCCACCAAGGACGAGCTAGAGAGGACTAGCAAGGAGAGGGAGGACTGGTTGAAGGACTCGGAGAACAAGCTCCGGGACGAGAACTGGGAGAAAATAGGGACCATCAGAGGTATGTTTCCCTTTTGCCCGAGTAACTCCAGACAAATTTCTTTGTATTATTGATTTTCAACTTTGTTCGGCTGTAGCTCTAGAGACAAATCTGAACAATGAGTCCCTCAAAATTGAACGCCTAAAGAAGGAGCTAAAGGAGCTCGAGAAGGCAAAGTCCAAGGTTAACACCAAGTACGCGAGTAAGTTGCATATCTGCTATTATACTCGGTCCGACTAGATATCCAGATTTGCTAATGCTTCTTGTCTGTGTGAGCAACCTTCAAAGCCAATTCACAGATCCAATTCAGTGCCTTTACTAAGGAGATAAAGGTGATAAAGGAATCGCGGAACATCATAGTAGATTCCGTGAGGACTTTATTAGATGTCATCAGCCAGGCCAGGCGGACCTAGCTCCAGTTCCATCTCCTAGGTGGCATAGCATCTTGAAGAGGCTCCAGCCCTTCTGAAGAAGTATTCCTCTAAGCACATCGCCATGGGTATTGCCCAAGCACTGGCCATAATGAAGTCTCTCTACCCCTGGGTAGACATTGAGGTGATCGGTGAAGGCTTTGCTGAGGGCACTACCCCGGAGGATGTCTTGGAGTTGGTTAGCCAGGTTAGGCCTACTGCTGAGGCAATCGTCGAGGATCTGCCAATGTGGTCATGAACTTTTTAAGTAGTTAGTGTTTGACAAAAACAATGTGTAAGTATTGTAAATGCTTTTGATGTTTGTTATTATATCTTGTCGAGTACTTGTTCCATTTTAGCCATCATTAGTTTTACCCGACTAGCCAGTTTATGCTGAGTGGTTTGAGATCAACTTTAAAAAGGATTCACCTCATGGGACTATACTCATGAAAGCTTAGCATAATCATTATAAAACTTCACGACTTAGACAAAACAAGGTCGAACTTTATGAACAACAAAAGACATGTTATCATTATGTAGCCCCCGACTCACTACTCAGTTGGGATAAGCGGCGTAGTGAGTCAGAGTAACAAACTTTATTTATATATAAAAAGAGTATAAAACTCAGGTATACAAAGGACATAGTTGTTCTATGTTCCATGAGTTGTTGACTAGGACGCCATCTTCTATCTTTAGTCGGTAGGCACCCGGGCGTGTCACCTCAGCAATAATGAACGGCCCCTCCCAGAAGTGAGATAATTTATGTCTATCTTTGGTGGTTTGGATTTTTCTCAAAACGAGATCTCCCACCAAAAAGGCGTAGCCACGAACATTCCGACTATGATAACGACGCAGGCCTTGAAGATACCTTACCGACTGGATAGTTGCGATGTCCCTTGCTTCTTCCAACTGATCTAACTCGACCAGTCGGTCTTCATTTGACTTGTCTTCTGAGTGGGCCCGAACTCGCGGAGAGCCGAACTCCAACTCAGTTGGTAGCATAGCCTCGGCACCATAGACTAGGAAGAAAGGGGATTGCCCTATCACCCGACTAACCGTGGTTCGTAAAGACTAGAGAACTGATGCGAGCACTTGCACCCACCGCCCTGCATATGGTTGTAGTCGGTCGAACACACTAGTCTTGATGCCTTGTAAGACCATGCTGTTTGCACGTTTGACCTACCCATTGCTCTGTGGGTGTCCCACTGAAGCATAACAAATCTTGATTCCAAAATCATCATAGAAATCTTGAGAAACGCCGCCAATGAACTGAGTGCCGTTGTCTGCTATGATGCGGTTGGGGACTCCAAATTGGTATGTGATACTCATCATGAAGTCTTTTGCCCTTGCCGCTGTTATGGTAGCAATGGGTTTTGCCTCAATCCACTTTGTGAACTTATCCACTACGACAAACAAGTGTGTGAACCCTCCTGGCGCTTTTTTGAACAGCCTGACCATGTCAAGCCCCCAAACTGCAAAGGGCCAAGATATTGGAATTGTTTGTAGCTCTTGAGTGTGGAGGCCATAGGCCCCGGGTACCTCATCACAAGCATATGGGCCACTCGGATAGAGGATGGGCCTAGCTTTGTAATTAGAGATATGGTAGAACCCGGCAGACTTTGCCTTGTACAATAAGGAATATACAATCCTAGCCGGGCAAGACATATCTCTAAGAGGAGATCCCTTGGCCATAGTTAGGCTGGGACTCCTACCTTGTACCCCTATCCCCCAGTATATAAGGGGAGGCAGGGCGTCCCCTGAGGGCAGAATCATCATAAGCTCATAGAAGCGAACACACATCCTCAAAGGAATACATCACAACTAGACGTAGGGTATTACCTCACATCGAGGGCCTGAACCAGTATAAACCACCCCGTGTTCCTTTGCAGTCCACCGAGTTTTGATCCGACGAGTAGCCCTATAATCATATTGCCGGTGTAAAACATCAACAGTTGGCGCGCCAGGTAGGGGCTTTGGCGAGATCAACCTCACCAAGCTCGATGGATTCGACAACCAAAGTCGATGGCAGCAACTTCGCCCCCGGTGACACGATCACATTTGGGAGCCTCGACTTCGTTGCCGACAAGTTCGGCAATCTCACCTTGGCCGACGCAGACCCGATCCAACCTGCCGAGGAACCAGCCGACTCCACGCCAATCAGCCCACACGACGCTGCAGCAACCCTCGTCGACTTGCGGCGGCATTCTTCCACTTGCCTGGGTCTCGGGACAACTCTCCCCTTCGGCATCCGACTCGGGCTTGGCCTTGAGCCGGCTAGGGTCGGGCTAGGAAGGGGAGAGATCATCAATCTCCCGTGCAGACTCGGCAATGCCACGGATCTACATCCCACGCAGCAGACCCGATCCTCCATGGTTCAGTTTGGACACAGCCCAGAGCCGTTCCAGATTGGATCTAGGGAGGTCGGAGTCATCCTCACCCCGATGAACTACTCGGACTCCGACTCCAAGTCGGACAGCGGTTCGAACACCAGTTTGGACAGCAGCTTGGCAAGCCTGCTTCTGCCGCACGAGATCTTCATGGCCTCAACTCCTCCACAAGAGGTGCGCCGAGTACAAAAGCAACAAGAGGAGGAGGCCCGCCGACAACAACAACAAGAGGAGGCCGAACGCGATGCTCGTAACAATGAGCCACGCAGGGCTGGACGAACCGCTCAGCAACAAATCCTCCAAACCCGAGTCGGCGACCACGACATCTTCGTTACTCCTCAACAGAACATCGTGGCCACTACAACTCTACTGGATACACTCTAGTTCGGGCCTGATCACTAGGCCACCCTGACGATAGCAAGGATAAAAGCCATGCTCATCGCTGCTGCATGCTAGCAGCATCAATAGTCAGGCGATACACTCACACCGACCAACTGGTCAGCACCTGCGACGGCAGTCTCATTCGCCTCAAAGCGATGCCGAACGGCCGACTCCAGTCGGCTGCACACAGAGTCATGCCAGACGTCACTCGACAACCCCAACAACAACCGGCGGCATCAAAGTGACCGTCGGGACAACTAGGATCTTCGAAGCCGACTACGGCGTGACCTTCAGCAGGACATCAGCGCTCGGCGCCGCGAACGAGAGGAAGACGAGCAACGCCGATTGGAAGACGAGAACGAGCGCTTCGGCCTCCACCACGAGCGGTTTCGCCGCCGTATTCGGAGTTGGAGCCCTCATGAAGATGAAGGCATACCGACCTTCACCGAGGAGCTACAACAGGTCGACTGGCTGTTGGGTTTCAAGCCTACAGGCATCGAAAAATACGATGGCAAGACCAATCCTAAGTCCTGGCTCACGGTCTACACTCTGGTGATCCAAGCAGCCGGAGGAGATCACAAAGCCATGGCTAACTACCTCCCAGTCACTCTAGCCGACTCAGCAAGGACATGGCTAACAGGACTTCCTAAGAGATCAATCGGTTCCTGGGGAGAACTCCGGGAATGCTTCATCGCCAACTTCCAGGGAACATACGAGAGGCCATCTTCCGAATATGACCTATATCAGTTGCATCAAAGGAAGAACGAGTCTCTTCATGAGTTCATCAAGAGGTTCTCTGAGAAGAAGAATTCTATCCTGAAGATCAAGGACGAGGTCATCAAAGACACCCCGTTCATCGCTAAATTCACTCAGAAGCCTCCTGACTCTGTCAAGGCTCTATTCGACATGGCGAACAAATACGCCGACTCAGCCCACGCTGTTGCTGAGGCCCTCGATGACAACAAGGCATCCTGACAGAGCGGAAGGACACCGATGATGCGACCCTGACTAAGGTTGGGCACCGCAAACGCAAGTCGGACGGCTTTATTGTGGCAGTCACTCACAACTGTCTTCGACCTCCTACAACTGGAGATTATCAGAACAACAAGTGATATGTTCGGGGGCTCACAAGCTCCAACGCAAGGATGGCATCCCCACTCCCAAATACCGAACAGCTAAGTTGCTTTCTAATAAGTATTTCCTCACTTGGCCTCGCCAACGCTTACACCTAATAGGTGTACAAGCTGCACTTTTTTCTGTTTTTGCTCTTAAATGATTGCAAAAGTACTCGAGTAGCATAAATCTTGATCCGTGAAACTTTGCTCCATGAAAGACGAACTCATATCACCCAAAAACGCGTGTCTGGGAAAGAGCCATGAGCCAACTCCCTACTCTAGGGGGCTATGACTAGTCGACCAGAGTGCTTAAACGTAAGGGGTCAACTACTAGGGGAAATTAATATCAATAAGAGGAAGAACATGTATTTACATATATTGTAAAATACATAAATTTTATCCGGGTGATTGTTTTCATCATCAGATGCTACTCATCCAATATGTTTATAATGCAAGGCCAGTTCCGGATACGCATGATAGGAACTCAGGGCTACGAGCCTATCTCCTAAGCTCGGGGGCTGGACCAATCACTCGGGATGCTCCATGAGGGCTACTGACCGAGTACTTGCGCCAGTCGGGACGTCATCTTCCCCGGCTACACTCCATGTGGGCTAAAAACCGACCTCCGGCACCAGTCGGAGTTTAGGTACCACTCGGCTGGGTGAGGTACGCCCCATGAGGGTCGCCAGCCGAATCCTGTAAGATTCGGGTACCTTATTCAGCTAACAACCGACCTCTGGCACCAGTCGGGGCTCGGGTACAACTCAGCTGAGTTGGGTACGCCCCCCGAGGGTCGCTAGCCGAATCCTACGAGATTCGGGTACCTTGCTTGGCCATAACTTTGTTGGGTAGGTATGCCCCATGAGGGTCACCAACCGAATCCTATGCTAATGCAAGGTTCGGGTACCTTATCCGGCTTTACCGAAGTCAGAGAAGACCTGTATCGTCAAAGTGCATCTCGAGTTCTCATGCACTATGTCACACCTGAGGAGGGCAAGTAGATCCTGCGATATACCTACTCGGGCATCTGTGGCAACCATGATGCATCCAGAACATAAGTCAGAAAGGCTTGCGGACAAGGATTCCTCTGGCTGATAGAGGTTACCGATGCTGAAATACTCATCCTGATATGCGATGGATGCTACTTTTATAGAGCCTATGCTGGGTGGGTCGGTTTAGGCCGGCTTATTCGGTAGTAGGCCACCAAGATATGAGTTTCTATAGTAGCATGCTCAATGTGGGCCACTCACTGGCTGTGTTAAAATCACAGTGCTGGTGCTACCAACAGGAACCGATGAGGTAATCAGATATGCTTCATGAAGATCTAACTACTGAACACATGTGTTCAGGTATCTAAATTATCCACTAGGTATTGAGGATATATCCTTATAAGGGTCACAAGCTGGTCTTCATTAAAATTGCAGATGCAAGTATCTCTCAAGTACACCTGACCACATAATGGATTAAATTTCATAAAGTGGTACTCGGCCTACATGCTTGGCCAACAGTTGTCATGAGCAGATATTTTTCCAGCTGACATGACGCTGAAGAGTCTAACTTCCGAGTAGTGCACTACTCGGGAGAGACTATAAATATTCCTTCCAGCTGATATAAAGCTAAGGAGTCTAATTTCCGAGTGGGACGCTACTCGGAAAAGACTATAAATACCTTCTCCCAGCTGACATGAAGCTGAAGAGTCTAATTTTCAAGTGACATACTACTCGGGAAAGACTATAAAATATTCTGGTTGACATGATACCGAGAGTCTCATATACCAGTAGTATACTACTCGGGAAAGACTACAAGGTTAAAAATCTTTAACTTTATGTTTAATTGTTTTCACAATTAAGCACAAAGTCGGGGGCTACACCTAATAGGTGCGCCTATTTGGCGCATACTATTCACACTTTTACATGGAGCCCTTCATAGCCTCGCTGCCAGCTGACATGAAGCGGGACTCGGGAAGAAGTAGCACTTAGACAAAGAGTACTCGGGAGCAATGCACTCGGGCAATCTTCACCATGGAGGATGAGCACTCGGCATCAGCTGTGACTCAACTATAAAGGTCTCAGGGGCTGCTGTGGAGGCCATGGGCCCCGGGTACCTCATCACAAGCATATGGGCCACTCGGACAGAGAATGGGCCTAGCCTTGTAATTAGAGATATGGTAGAACTCGGTAAACTTTGCCTTATACAATGAGGAATATACAATCCTAGCCGGGCAAGACATATCTCTAAGAGGAGATCCCTTGGCCGTAGTTAGGCTGGGACTCCTACCTTGTGCCCCTGTCCCCCAGTATATAAGGGGAGGCAGGGCGCCCCCTGAGGGTAGAATCATCATAAGCTCATAGAAGCGAACACACATCCTCAAAGGAATACATCACAACTGGACGTAGGATATTACCTCACATCGAGGGCCTGAACCAGTATAAACCTCCCCGTGTTCCTTTGCAGTCCATCGAGTTTCGATCCTATGATTAGCCCTATAATCATATTGTCGGTGTAAAACATCGACATTGAGCTAGTACAGGTGTTTGCTGAGCAAAGAACTGGCATCCCTCGCATGTCCGAACTATGTCTTTAGCATCAGTAACTGTAGTCGGCCAGAAGAATCCTTGCCTATAAGCCTTTCCGACTAATGTCCTTCTTGCAGCTTGGTTGCCACAGATGCCCAAGTGGATGGATTGCAGAATCTGCTTGCCCTCCTTGGATGTGACACATCGCATGAGGACACCGGATGCGCTTCAACGATAGAGGTCTTCCCAACTACAAGAAAACATTTGCTTCAACGTTTGATTCACTTGACTTTGCTACGATCTTCTGGGAGCTCGTCTTCTAGGAGGAATTTAATGATTGGAGTCTACCAATCTCGAGAGATGATTAGCACTTCTTTTGTTGCCGGGGTAGGTTCAGCCCCCAACTGCTCAATTACTGGCTTCTTTTTGACTAACGGCTCCAATAATTGCTTGACAAAAATTCCAATCAGGACCACTTCTCACTTGGATCCCATGTTGGCTAGCTCATTTGCAGCTTCGTTGTATTGGCGTAGTACATGTGTAATCTCCAGCCCATCAAACTTGTTTTCTAGCTTCCGTACTTCTTGACAGTACGCTGCCATGTTGTCATCCAAACATGTCTAGTCTTTCATGACTTGGTTCACCACGAGTTGAGAATCCCCGCAAACTATCAGTCGGCGGATGCCAAGTGATATGGCAATGTGGAGCCCATGGATAAGTGCCTCGTACTCGGCAAAATTGTGAGATGCTAGAAAATATATCTGAAGGACATATTTGAGTTTTTCTCCAGCGGGTGACGTCAAAACGACACCAGCCCCTGCTCCGCCGATCCTTAGAGAACCGTCAAAGTACATCGTCCAATATTCTAACTTGTCTATTGATGTAACCATCTGAACTTCTGTCCACTCGGCCACAAAGTCGGCAAGTGCTTGTGACTTGATTGCTATCCGTGGCTAAAAGACAATGTCGAATGCCATCAACTCAAGTACCCATTTAGCAATTCTGCTAGTGGCTTCACGATTGTGTAGGACGTCCCCGAGTGGATACGATGTGATGATTATAACTTGATACGATTGAAAATAGTGCACCAACTTCCGGACAGTTATGAGCAAGCCGTATAGTAGCTTCTGGACTTGGAGATATCTCATCTTGGATTCGCCTAGGACTTCGCTGATAAAGTAAACTGGCCTTTGAACTTTTTGTATATGCCCTGGCTCTGCCCGCTCGACTACCAACACTGTGCTGACTACCTGAGTGGTTGCTGCCAGATATAGCATGAGTGGTTCCTAGGGCATCGGTGACGCCAACATGGGTGGTGATGTGAGAAACTTCTTGAAGTCTTCAAAGGCTTGTTAGGCTTCTGGCGTCCATTAAAAATTGTCAACTTTCTTCAGTAATTTGAAAAAGAGCATACCCCGTTCGCCAAGTCGGGAAACGAATCGGTTGAGTGCCACCATGCAGCCGGTCAGCTTCTGTACGTTCTTCTGGCTAGTCGGGGGTGCCATGTTCATGATAGCGTTGATTTTCTCTAGATTTGCCTCGATGCCACGTTGTGATACGATGAAGCCAAGAAGTTTTCCCGAAGGTACTCTGAAGACGCACTTTTCCGGGTTCAACTTTATCTTGAATCTCCGAAGGCTTTGGAAAATTTCTTCTAAGTCGGCGATGAGGTCCTCCTTGACTTTGGTCTTGATCACCACATCATCGACATATGCCTTCACACTGCGCCCAAGTTGAGTGTGGAGACACCACTGAATGGCACGTTGATACGTTACACCAGCATTTTCCAACCCAAACGACATAGTGACATAGCAGTATGCCCCGAATCGCGTGATAAAAGAAGTCTTCAGGCACTCCTCCTCCTTTAGGCTGATTTGATGGTATCCCGAATAACAGTCGAGAAAACTGAGTAATTTACATCCCACAATTGAATCGACCACCTGATCTATTCTGGGTAGACCAAATGGATCCTTGGGACACGCTTTGTTTAAGTCAGTATAGTCGATGCACATGCACCATTTACCGTTCTTCTTCTGGACCAGAACTGGGTTTGCCAGCCAATCCGAGTGGTAGACCTCTTTGATGAACCTGGCTACTAGGAGCTTGGTTATCTCCTCTTGAATAGCATCTTTGCGGTCTTGTGCGAAGCACCGTAGTCGTTGTTTGACTAGTTTGGTATCCGGCTTGATGTTTAGGAATGCTCGATCACCTCCCTTGGTACACCAGGCATGTCGGAAGGCTTCCAAGCAAATATATCCCTGTTCTCCTGGAGGAAGGTTGTGGGTGCCATGGGCCCCGGGTACCTCATCACAAGCATATGGGCCACTCGGATAGAGGATGGGCCTGGCCTTGTAATTAGAGATATAGTAATCCCTAGCAGACTTTGCCTTGTATGATAAGGAAAACACAGTCCTAGTTGGGTGTGATATATCTCTAAGAGGAGATCCCTTGGCTGTAATCCAGTTGGGACTCCTACCTTGTAACCCTGTCCCTCAGTATATAAGGGGAGGCAGGTTGCCCCCTGAGGGCAGGTTGAGTTGGTTCACCAGAATCACCACCGCAAATCCTCAAAGAAATAACACCACAACTGGACGTAGGGTATTACCTCACATCGAGGGCCTGAACCAGTATAAAATCTCTTTGTGTTCCTTTGCAATCCATCAAGTTTCCATCTGCCGAGTAGCCCCATATATTTATTGCCGGTGTAAAACATCGACAAAGGTGACGAGCGTGTTTTCCTATTTGGGGTCGAGTCCAGTCCAAACAAGCGCAGTCATGGTGAGGTCAGAAGGGTCCAAGGGGATCTTCTTCATTTCCGTGTCCGCTGAAATTCCCGACTTGGTTGCTTTCTTCACCAGGATTTGATTGTCCTCGTTTGCAGTTGTTGAGGCTAGTCAGATATTGCTTTGTCCGACTACCGCTTCGTGAGATTGGGCTAGCTCACAGCTCTCCTTGTCACAGGTGAAGGCTTGCTTGACGTCGCTGTGCAAGGAAAGTACTCCTGCTAGTCCTGGCATCTTAAGCACCATGTATGTGTAATGGGGCACTGCCATGAACTTGGCTAGTGCAGGCCATCCAAGTATGTCATGATACGCGGTCTCGAAGTCAACGACCTCGAAATAGATGTTCTCAGTGCGAAAATTCTCCCGTGTGCCAAAAGTAACTGGCAGAGTGATCTATCCGAGTGGAGTTGAAGAGAGGCCGGGGATTACCCCGTGGAAGGGAGTTGTACTCAGCCGTAGCTCGGATCTTGGTATCTTCATCTCATCGAGTGTCTTGGCAAACAAGATGTTGAGAGTGCTTCCTCTATCGATGAGAACCTTCTTTAGTTTGACGCTTCTGATGACTGGGTCCAGGATGAGTGGATAATGTCCTAGATGCGTTACTCAGTCGGGGTGATCTATGCAGTCAAAAGTAATTGCTGTCTTTGACCAACGCAGGTATTGGGGGGCGTTTGACGAGACCGAGTTGACCTCTCAAACTGTTCGCTTCTATTTTCGCTTGGACTCGTACGCAGATGGCCCTCCGAATATGTGATTGAGCATAGCCTAGGGATCTTGATAGTCACCGGCTATGCCCGAGTCTAGCTTGTCTTTGTCTTTCTGCTCGCTAGACGCTGATGTTTGCTCAGAAGCAAACTTCTTGAGCATCAAGCATTTTTTGGCCGCATGCTTCCCCTTTGGATGGAAAGGGCATGGCCCGTTCATGACCTTCTGGTAGTCGTCTATCCTTGGGGGTCACAGTTGGCTGCGCTCAACAATTGCCACAATGTTGTCCGACTTGCGTTTGCGATTGCCGGACTTAGTCAAGGCCATGTTGTCGGTGTCCTTCCGCTCCTTATGTCGAAGTTCCTTCTTGTCATTGAGGACCTTAGCAACAGCATTGGCCAAGTCGGTGTATTTGTTTGCCATATCGAATAGAGCCTTGACAAAGCTTGGAGGCTTTCGAGTAAACATGGCGATGAATGGGGTGTCCTTTACTCCCTTGTGGAAAGTAGCAATGACGACCTCATCCTTAAATCTTTGGTATTGAGTTCCTCTTCTCGGAGAATCACTTAATGAAATCGCAGAGGGACTCATTCTTTCTCTGGTGGCATTGATATAGATCGTACTCGGAAGATGGCCTCTCGTATGTTCCTTGGAAGTTTGCGACGAAGCGTTCACGGAGTTCCCCTCAGGAGCCAATTGACCGCCTGGGAAGCCCCATCAGCCATGTCCTTGCCGAGTCGGCCAAGGTGACTGGCAGGTAGTTAGCCATGGCCTTGTGGTCACCTCCTGCCGCTCGTATTGCCAAGGTGTATACGGTCAGCTAGGACTCCGGGTTGGTCTTCCTATCATACTTCTACATTCCAGTTGGCTTGAAACCGAATGGCTATCGACTTGTTGTAGCTCATGGGTGAACGCTGGTGCTCCTTCATCTGGGTGAGGGCTCCTACTCTGACTACGGTGATGAAATCACTCATGGTGGAGGCCGAAGCACTCATGCTCATCTTCCAGTCGGCGGTGCTCATCCTCCTCGTGTTCTCGATGTCGATTGTTAATGTCGTGGCAGAGATCCCGCCGTAGTCATCCTCAGGCATCCTGGTTGTCGCGGCGGTCGTCATGATGGTATCGACATCAATCATTGTTCTGGTTGCCGAGTGATGCATGACATGACTCCGAGTGGTGCTGACCGAAGCCAGCTGCTCGGCACCGTGCTGAGGCAGATGAAACTGTTGTATCAGTGGCCGTCTTATTTGACGGTATGAGAGTGTCTCCAGACTGTTGTTGCTGCTAGCATGCTGCGGTGGTGATCATTGCCTTGATCCTTGCAATAGTTGGGTAGCCTAGTGGTCGGGCCCGAACTGCAAGGTGTCCAACAATGTGGCAGCGGTCACGACGTTTTATTGTGGGGTCACGAAGATGTCGTGGTCGCCTACTCGGGTTTGGAGAATCTCTTGTTGAGCAGTCCACCCAACCTTGTGCAAGTTGTCATTGCGGGCATCGCGCTTGGCTTGCAGGCATCGTGCATCTTTGTCCTATTGCTCATGCAGTCAGCGGGCCTCCTCCTCCTGTTGGTCGCGTAGTCAACATGTGGCTTGTGTGGGAGTTGAGCCATTGGATGCCATGAACACTTCGCATGGTGGAGAAAAGCTTGCCGAACTATTGTCCGACTATGAGTTGGAGTCAGAGTAGTTTAGGGGGTGATTATAACTCCAACCTCCCTAGATCCAATCTCGAGCGGCTCTAGGCCATATCCGAGTCGAACTCCAGGGGATTGGATCTACCGCATCGGAGTTAAATTGAAGTTATCCGCGGCATTCCTGAGTCCGAGCGGGAGATTGATGATCTCCTCCTCCCCAAGCCCGATCTCGGCCGGCTCAAAGCTGAGTCCGAGTCGAACACCGGGAGAAAGAGTTGTCCCTGGACTCATGGATATTTGGAATCGCCGCAGTAGATCACCAAAGATTGTTGCATCCCTAGACTCATGGATATTGGAATCGCCGCAGTAGATCACCGAAGATTGTTGCAGCGTTGAGTAGGCCGACTAGCGCGAAGCTGGCTTGGTTTCTGGCCGTTCAGCTCGAATCCGAGTCAGTCAGAGTGAGGTCGCCGAGTTTGTCGGCGACAAAGTCGAGGCTCCCGAAGCTAATTGTTTGCCTGGGGAAGAACTTGATGCCGTCGACTCCGGTGATTGGATCCATAAGACTTGATAAAGATGATCTCGACGAAGCCCCTACTTGGCGCGCCAACTGTCGATGCTTTGTATCGGCAATAATTATATGGGGCTACTCGTGAGACCTAAACTTGATGGATTGCAAAGGAACATGAAATAATTTATCCTGGTTCAGACCCTCAAGGTGAGGTAATACCCTACTTCCAGCTGTTGTGTATTGCCTTTGAGGTTTCTCTGGTGAGATTGTGGTGTTTTCTCTGGTGACATCGTTCTGCCACAGGGGGCTCCTTGTCTCTCCTTATATACTGAGGAGGCAAGGTTACATAGTAGGAATCCCAGTTGGACTCGACCATGGGATTTCCTTCTAAGAATACAACATACCTAGCTAGGACTATTCCCTTTCCCTTGTCATGCAAGGTTACATATGCCGAGTCCTATTGTATCCCTAATTACAGGATTAGGCCCATCCTCTACCCGAGTGGCCACAAAACTTCCCATGAGGTACCCGGGGCCCATGGCCTCCACAAGACACCTTTGTGGCTGCATGCTAGAGCGCGGCACTTCTGGCCATTGGGTTGCTTCACCAGCGCTACCAGGGAGAGCTGCAGTACACTCCCTACCGCTTCCACCCACAGCGTTCTGACTCGGCAGTCTACTGTAGCTTTAGAGGCACTGATAGGGAGGACGACACCACTGTTGTGCACATGGCATGGAGAGTGGCTGCCTACGACACTGCTCGCGTCGACTTCCACCAGCTTGTGCGTCGGGGGATGGTGCAGAACAACATGAAGATCTTAGAGCTATGCCAGGAGAATTCAAAGCTCAAGAAGGAGTTGGACGCCATGGAGGAGTTGCGCCAGCTCAAGATTGCACAGGGTTAGATCTGCCGCCCCAAGCTCCGTCGTGTCGCCTGTAGCATGAAGATCACAGCATGCAAGGGCACCTCTAGGCCAGTGATCATCCATCAGTCTCTTGCAGAGGCTAGGTTCTTGGAGCCCCATCATGTGGAGTAGGAGCCTCTTGTTCCTCGGGAGGACGGCATCTCTGGCAGTGACAACACCAACAGCTTGTTGATCGCTCTCCACCCTGGTGCTGGCCCTCCACACCGGTAGACGTGTAGTGATAGACACGTCTGTGTTTTTCCTCGTTTATCTTCTTGGGAGTGTATTTCCTATCGTTTCTGTTTATGGTTGGGACATGGTTATATCGGTCTGTTGTGATATAACCTTGTCCATGAGTGTTTAAGTACTTGAACAATTTAAGAAACCAATAGCAGAGCAATAAAATTTGAATAAATTGGTTAAAGTGCTTGTCTTAGCTGATCTTTTTTCTCTGTTCTCTATCTCTGCGTTTGGATGGCCACAACAGATGGTTTACACCAGGAGAGCTGCGCAACTGGAAGAAAGTGCTCAACAGGAGAGAAATCAAAGGCAGAACTAGGGAAGTGGACAGAACCAAGAAGATCTTCCCTAGCCTCTGCTCCAGCCCAATATGGAAAACCTAATCCTCACCTAGATCCTCGCTCAACAAACCAACATGAGGGCTGCTTTCCTCCATCTTATCCAAAACCCGCCCGTAGCCGCTCAAGTTCCACCGCAGTCCAAGCTAAGCGAATTTCTTCGCATTCGCCCACCTACCTTGTCTAGCACCATCAACCCCATGGACGCCCTTGATTCGCTCCATGCCATCAACAAGAAACTTGATACCATCCAATGCACCGATTATGAGAAGGTTACCTTCGCCGTGCATCAACTTCAAGGACCTGCTTCTGAATGGTGGGACCATTTTCAAGCTACACAGCCTACGGGACAGTCGATCACCTGGGGACAGTTCACAACGGCATTCCGGAGGACACATGTACCCGCGGCATCATGGCACTGAAGAAGTGGGAGTTCATGGACCTGAAACAGGGCTACCATTGTATGACAGAGTACCTACATGAATTCAACTGCCTGGCAAGGTACGCACCGGAGGATGTGCGGGAAGATGAGGACAAGTGTGGAGGCCATGGGCCCCGGGTACCTCATCACCTACATATGGGCCACTCAGATAGAGGATGGGCCGAATCATGTAGTTAGAGATAAGATAGCACCCAGCAGACTTTGCCTTGTACGATAAGGAAAACAGAGTCTTAGTCGGATAAGTTTCTATCTCTAAGAAGGAAATCCCTTGGCCATATCCGGCTGGGATTCTCATCTTGTACCCCTATCCCCTAGTATATAAAGGGAGGCAGGGCACCCCATGAGGGCACGGAAGATCATTGATCGACATAACCTCTCAGAGGAATAACACCACAACTAGACATAGGGTATTACCTCACATCGAGGGCCTGAACCAGTATAAAATCTCTTTGCGTTCCTCTGCAATCCACCGAGTTTGCCCTTGCCGAGTAGCCCTATAGTTCTATTGCCGGTGTAAAACATCGACAGTTGGCGCGCCAGGTAGGGGCTCCGGCGAGTTTCACATCTACAAGCTCGATGGATCCAACAAGCGGAGTCGACGGCAACAAATTCTCTCCTGGAGACACAATTTCCTTTGGAAGCCTCGACTTCGTTGCCGACCAGATCGGCAACCTCACCTTGGCCGAAGCAGATTCAATCCAGCCGGCTGAGGAACCAGCCGATGTTGCGCCAGTCGGCCCACAGGACGCCGCAATCTCCTTCAACGATCTACTGCGGTAGTCCTTTACTTCGCCGAGAATTGGGAGAACTCTCTCCTTTGGCGTCCGACTTGCGCTAGGCCTTGAGCCAGCCCAGGTTGGGCCAAGAACGGGGGAGATCGTTGGTTTCCCACACAGATTCGGTGACACTGCGAATCTACATCCCACGCAGCAGACCCGATCTCCTGCGATTCAGTTTGGACACGGCCAAGCGCCGTTTTAGATTGGATCTAGAGAGGTCGGAGTCGTTCTTACTCCGATAAACTACTCTGAGTCTGACTCTAAGTCGGATAACTGTTCGAGCACTAGCTCGGACTCTAGTCTGGCAAGTCTTCTTCTGTCCCACGAGATCTTTATGGCTTCAACACCACCATCCAAGGTGCGCCGACTACAAGAGGAGCAACAGGAGGAGGCGCGCCGACTGAGACAACAGGAGGAGGCTGACCGCGAGGCTCACAATCACAGGCTACGCAAGGCTGGGCAAGCGGCTCAGCAGCAGATTCTCCAGACTAAAGTCGGCGATCACGACGTCTTCGTCACGTCACAACAGAATGTTGTGGCCGCCGCAACCTTGCTGGACACGCTCCAGCTTGGGCCTAATCACCAGGCCACCCCAACTATCGCCAAGATCAAGGTGATGATCACGGCTGCAGCCTGCCAGCAACAACAACAGTAGTCGGGCGACACCGTGGTACCGACTAACCAGTCGGGATCTCTAGCAGCAGGCTCATCCACGTCAGCACAGCGTCGGGCAGCCGGCTCAAGTCGGCCACACAAGGAGTCTAGGCAAACGTCACTCGGCAATGACAACCGGCGGCATCACCAGTATGACCGCCGCCCAACCAAGACCTTGGAGTATGCCTACAACATGACCTCCGCCATACCATCAGTGCCCGGTGCCACGAACGAGAAGAGGACAAGCGCCGCCGACTGGAGGACGAAAACGAGCGCTTCGGTCTCCATCACTAGCGGTTTATCCGCCGAGGTCGAAGCCCGAGCCTTCATGAAGACGAAGGCATTCCTGCTTTCACACGGGAGCTACAGGACGTCGATTGGCCTACTAGTTTTAAGCCCACAAGGATCGAAAAGTATGATGGCAAAACAAATCCTGAGTCCTGGCTCACCGTATATACCCTGGCAGTTCGAGCTGCTGGGGGTGACAGCAAAGCCATGGCTAACTACCTCCCGGTCGCCCTAGCCGACTCGGCCAGGACATGGCTGACAGGGCTCCCGCGGCGGTTGATCGGTTCCTGGGGAGAACTCAGGGAGCGGTTCATCGCTAATTTTCAGGGAACCTACAAGAGGCCATCTTCTGAACATGATCTGTATCAACTACACTAGAAGAAGAATGAGTCTCTATGAGATTTTATCAAGAGATTCTTCGAGAAGCGTAACAAGATCCCAATGATCCGAGACGAGGCCGTCATCGCCGCCATCTGCAAGGGAGTAAAGGACGCCTCGTTCATCATGAAATTCACTCAGAAGCCACCACCCTCTATCCGGGCTCTTTTCGACATGGCCAACAAATATGCCGACTCGGCTAAAGCAGTCGCAGAGGCCCTTGACGAGAAGGAGTCCCAACAGAAAGACCAGAAGGCAAAAGCCGATAACGAGACGTCTCAAAACAAGTCTGGCAACCGCAAGCGGAAGTCGGACAATGAGGTGGCCAACATGGAGCGCACTCGGTCGCAGCCCCAGCGGAATAATGACTACCAAAAAGTCATGAGCGGGCCATGCCCCTTCCACCCCAAGGGCAAGCACATGGCCAAAGACTGCTACATGCTCAAGAAGTTTGCCTCCGAGCAGGCTTCATCATCTGGCGCCGACAAGGACAAAGACAAGCCAGATCAGGGTTCGGCCGACGATTTTCAAGATCCTCAAGCCAAGCTCAACCATATCTTGGAGGGCCGTCTGCCTACGAGTCCAAGCGCAAACAGAAACTATCAGCGCGCAACATCAACACGGTCTCTACAACAGACACCCCCCAGTACCTATGCTGGTCAGAGATGGCCATTGCCTTCAATCGCGCAGATCACCCAGATCGGGTTTCACACCCGGGATGCTATCCACTCGTCCTGGACCCGGTCATCAGAAATATCAGGCTGAAGAAAATCCTCATCGACGGAGGCAGCGTGCTCAACATCTTATTCGCCAAGACTTTGGACGAGATGAGGATTCCTCGTTCAGAATTACAGCCGAGCACTGCGCCCTTCCACGGGATAATTCCCGGCCTGTCATCAACTCCACTCGGGCAGATCACATTGCCAGTAACCTTCGGCACGCGAGATAACTTCCGCACGGAAAATGTCTGCTTCGAGGTCGCTGACTTCGAGACCACGTACCACGCGATACTCGGACGACCGGCACTCGCCAAATTTATGGCGATACCGCACTATACATATATGGTGCTCAAGATACCTGGGCCAGCAAGAGTCCTCTCCCTCCGTAGCGACGTCAAGCAAGCCTTCACCTGCGACAAGGAGAGCTGCGAATTGGCTCAATCATAGGAGGCGGCAATCGGGCGCAATAGCATTCGGCACGCCGTCACAACTGAAGTCGAAGAAGATCCAGTTCCGGCAAAAAAGGCGGCGAAGTCGAGAATTTTAGCGGACTCTGACACGAAGAAGATGCCCCTGGACCCTTCCAACCCCTCCAAAACTGCTCTAGTCGGGATCGGACTCGACCCCAAATAGGAAGACGCGCTCGTCACCTTCCTCCAAGCCAACAAGGATATATTTGCCTAGAAACCGTCTGACATGCTGGGCGTACCAAGGGAGGTGATCGAGCACGCCCTCAATGTGAAGACAGACGCCAAGCCAGTCAAGCAACGGCTGCGGCGCTTCGCTCAAGACCGCAAGGATGCTATTCGGGAGGAGATCACCAAGCTCCTCGCAACCGGGTTCATCAAGGAGGCCTATCACCCGGATTGGCTGGCAAACCCAGTTCTGGTCCGGAAGAAAAACGGTAAATGGCGCATGTGCGTCGACTACACCGATCTCAACAAGGCGTGCCCCAAGGACCCATTTGGTCTTCCCAGGATTGATCAGGTGGTAGATTCCACGGCCGGGTGCGACCTACTCAGCTTTCTCGACTGCTACTCGGGATACCATCAAATCAGCCTGAGGGAGGAAGACTGCTTAAAGACATCTTTCATCACGCCATTTGGAGCATAATGCTATATCACAATGCCGTTTGGTTTGAAAAATGCTGGAGCAACCTATCAAAGGGCAATTCAGCGGTGTCTGCACACTCAGATCGGACGCAACGTGGAAGCCTACGTCGACAACGTGGTGATCAAGAGTCCAAAGAAGACCTCATCGCTGACCTGGAAGAAACCTTCCAAAATCTTCGACGATTCAAGATGAAGTTGAACCCAGAAAAATGCGCCTTTGGAGTGCCATCCGGCAAGTTACTCAGCTTCATCGTCTCGCATCGTGGCATTGAGGCAAACCCGGAGAAAGTCAACACAATAATGAACATGGCTCCCCCGACTAACCAGAAGGACGTCCAGAAGCTGACAGGCTGCATGGCAGCACTCAACCGGTTTATTTTCCGACTGGGCGAACGGGGTATGCCCTTCTTCAAGCTACTCAAAAAGGCAGACAATTTCCAATGGACTCCGAACGCCCAACAAGCCTTCGAAGACTTCAAACAAATTCTCACATCACCTCCCGTGTTGGCGTCACCTATGCCCCAAGAACCACTAATGCTATATCTAGCGGCAACCACTCAGGTTGTCAGCATGGTGCTGGTGGTCGAGCGATCCGAACAGGGTCACATCCAGAAAATACAATGGCCAGTTTACTTTGTCAGCGAGGTGCTTGCCGACTCGAAGACGAGATATCCGCAGGTCCTGAAGCTGTTATATGGCCTACTCATCATAGTCCGGAAGCTGGTGCATTATTTTCAAGCACACCAAGTCACGGTGGTCACATCGTTTCCACTCGGGGATGTCCTTCATAATCGCGAGGCCACCGGCCGAATCGCTAAATGGGCACTCGAGCTGATGGCGTTCGATATCACCTTTCAGCCACAGACAGCAATTAAATCACAAACTATAGCCGACTTCATAGCCGAGTGGACAGAAGTTCAACTGCCTACATCAACAGCGAAGCTAGAGTACTGGACAATGTACTTCGACGGTTCTCTATAGATCGGCGGTGTCGGGGCTGGAGTCATATTAACATCCCTCACCGGCGAAAAAATCAAGTACGTCCTACAAATCCACTTCCCGGCTTCCCTAAACGTCACCGAGTATGAGGCACTTATCCATAGGCTCCAGATTGCTATATCACTCGGCATACGTCGACTGATTGTGCGCGGGGATTCTCAACTCGTGGTGAACCAAGTCATGAAAGACTGGACTTGTCTTGATGATACCATGGCAGCATACTGTCAGGAGGTCCGCAAGCTGGAAAACAAGTTCGATGGGCTAGAAATAACACATGTCCTGTGCCAATACAATGACGTGGCAGACCAGCTGGCAAATATGGGATCTAAGCGAGAAGCGGTTCCGACTAGAATCTTTGTCGAGCAACTCATGGAGCCATCAGTCAAGAAGAAACCGGCGCCGGAGCAGTCGGGAGGCGAACCTATCCCGGCTACAGATGAGGTGCTGCACATATGTCAAGACTGGTGGGCCCCTGTTGTCAAATTTCTCCTGGACAATGAACTCCCAGACGATCGCAGTCAAGCCGAACAAATCAAGCGTCAAAGCAAAAGCTTCCTACTAGTCAGAGAAGAGCTGTACCGAAGGAGCGCATCCGGTGTCCTCATGCGTTGCATCACCACCAAGGAGGGCAAGTAGATCTTGCAATCGATCCACTCGGGCATATGTGGCAACCATGCCACATCCAGGACGTTAGTCAGAAAGGCCTATCGGCAGGGATTCTTCTGGCCACAGTAGTAACAGATGCAAAAGAAATTGTTCGCAAGTGCAAGGGTTGCCAGTTTTACGCAAGACAAACAAATCTCCCAGCCAAGAACTCCAACTATCCCTATTTCTTGGCCATTCGCAGTATGGGGGCTCGACATGGGCGGGCCTTTCAAGAAAGCGCCAGGAGGGTTCACACATCTATTCATCGCAGTTGACAAGTTCACCAAGTGGATTGAGGCCAAACCCGTTGCAACTATAACAGCGGCACGAGCAAAGGACTTCATCATGAGTATACTATACCGATTCGGGTCCTAACCGCATCATCACGACAACGGTACTCAGTTCACGGGCGGTGTATTCAAGACTTAGTTTCGGCATCAAGATTACTATGCATCTGTGGCACCCCACGGAGCATGGGCAGGTGAGCGAGCAAACGGTATGGTCTTCAGGCATAAGGCAGGATATTGGTACATATGCGGGCCGGTGGGTAAAGAACCTATCTGTTCTCGGGTCTCTTGAAGGTTCCGAGATGGGAATCCTTTTGTCTATGGTGTGAGGTTATGTTAGAGGCTTAGTTTGCTCACGAGTGGGTTATCAGAGAATGCTCAAATAGACGGTCGAGTAGATTAGTTGGAGAGCAAGGGACATCGCAACAATCCAGTCGCAAGGCCTTCAAGGCCTACGTCGCTACACAATCGCAAATCTGTGCCGCACCTTTTTGTCGGGGATCTCGTCTTGAAG
>RYFJ01002571.1:0-230423 GCA_003991445.1 Oryza meyeriana var. granulata
CCGCATGGCCGGAGGTGGTCGCGCTGAGCGGGGAGGGTGGTGCAAGTGATGTTGTCCCGCGAAGTTTTTAAGGCCGCCGGGCGTAAACGGCTCTGAACAGAGAAGAGCACGGGCGGATTCGGGAGATTTCCGAGAAGCAGCCGATCGGCTGGAGAGGAAGAAGGTGAGTCGACGACGGTACTGACAGCGGGGTCGGGCAAGGGCAGTTGATCTCGGCCGTCCATGCAGCTGCATCGGGTGGCTGAACAGCGAGCGGGGCGAGGAACGGCTGACACGCGGGGCCCGTGAGGATTAAGTCCCCGCGCACGCGCCAGCGGCCGAGCAGGCCGATAGAGAGGAAAACAGGAGTAGGCCGAGATTGAGAGAAGGGGCCCGACTCGAACAGTAGAATTTGATCTTTTCCAGAGATAAATTTGAATAGACTTTTGAAGGTTTTGATTTTTGAAACTGGCTCAAATGGGGTTTAAAAATTTTGCAAAAATTTAGGTGGCTTCTACAGAGGTTCTAGGGCTGTTTTGAATATTTTGAGGATTTCTTGAGATCACACATGGCACAAAAATTCTAAGTCGATTAAAGAGCCAAATATTTTGAACTTAGCTTTTTATTAAATTAGTTTTTGCACAAGAGAAAATTGTGATCATTACAAATCTACCCCCCTAAAGAGAATCTCGACCCGAGATTCCGAAGCTAAGCGAACAACTCAGGGTATTCTACGCGAAGGTGGTCTTCTCGCTCCCACGTGGCTTCATCCTCTTGAGTGATTGCTCCATTGGACTTTGTAAAACTTGGTCGAGGTTCTTCGCGTACGTCTCTCGGCTTCTTCTAGGATGCAGACTGGTCGTTCTTCATACGTCAAGTTCTTGTCAGCTCGATGCCTTCGAGAGGAACTTGTTCTTCGGGTACGCGAAGGCACTTCTTCAATTGAGAGACATGGAATACATTGTGTACGTCTGCGAGTTCAGGGGGCAACCGTATTTGGTAGGCAACTTCTCCTCGTCGAGCGGTGATAGGATAGGGGCCGATAAATCTAGGGGCCAACTTTCCTGCCATGCCGAATCTCTTCATTCCACGCAACGGGGATACCCTTAGGTATACATGGTCTCCGATTTTCGAACTCTAGGTCGCCGGCGTCGGTTGTCGGCGTAACTCTTCTGTCGGGATTGGGCGACCTTCAGATGTTCTCTTATTACCTTTACTTTTTCTTCTGCATCTTTTAGAGATCGGGTCCAAATATTTGTTTCTCCCCTACATCAGTCCAACAGAGCGGGGTACGGCACTTACGTCCATATAACGCCTCATTTGGGGCCATCTTTGATGCTGGCCTGATAGCTATTATTATAAGAGAACTCAGCGTAGGGTAGGCAAAGGTCCCATGTCCCTACGAAGTCTAGGGCACATGCTCTTAACATATCTTCCAAGATCTGGTTCACCCTTTCGGTTTGTCCATCTGTTTGGGGTGATATGCAGTACTGAAGTGAGATGGGTTCCCAAGGCTTCATGTAGTTGTTCCCAGAACCTCGAGGTAAATTGGGTACCTCGGTCTGACACAATCTTTTTGGGAACTCCGTGCTGGCATACTATTCTGGCCATATATAATTCTGCTAGTTTCTTTCCTGTGTAAGTGGTCTTAACGGGTATGAAGTGGGCTACCTTGGTGAGGCGATCTACGACCACCCAAAATCGAGTCATACCCATTGGGCGTCCTTGGTAAGCCTGTTATAAAATCCATTCCGATTTCTTCCCACTTCCATTCAGGAATTTTCAAGGGTTGTAGTAATCCTGCGGGCTTTTGGTGTTCTGCTTTAACCCTTTGACAGATATCGCACGTGGCGACATATTCGGCGACATCTCGCTTCATCCCGGACCACCAATAATGTTGCTTAAGATCCTGGTACATCTTCGTACTGCCAGGATGTATGGAGTATGCGGATTCGTGGGCTTCCTTGAGGATAAGGTTCCTTAGTTCTTTGTTATAGGTACACATATTCTCTTTTTACTCCATAGGGTTCCTTGTTCATCTATCGAGAATCCAGGAGCCTTGTCCTTGGAGATATTCTCCTTAATGGCATTGATTTCTTTATCCCTTTTTGAGCTTCTCGAATTAGACTTTCCAGGGTAGGTTGGACTACCAAAGTGGCGAGTGTCCCTTGGTTTACCATGGTCATTCGGAATTTTCGGAGCTCATAGCACAACTCTGGCCGTGGTGGCCGCGTCAAGGCGGAGTTGCAATAGCTTTTCGACTTAAGGCATCGGCCACTACGTTGGCCTTTCCAGGATGATAGTGTATTCCAAGATTATAATCCTTTAATAGTTCCAACCATCTTCTTTGCCGTAGGTTGAGCTCAGTCTGAGTGAATATATATTTTAGGCTCTTATGATCAGTGTATACTTCACACCGATTGCCGATCAAGTAATGCCTCCATATTTTTAGGGCATGAATTACGGCGGCTAGCTCCAAGTCGTGAGTAGGGTAATTCATCTCGTGCGGCCGTAATTGCCTAGAGGCATAGGCTACTACTTTTCCTTCTTGCATTAATACACATCCGAGCCCTTGCCGAGAGGCATCACAGTATATTTCGAAATCCTTCCAGATATCTGGCAGGGTTAGGACAGGGGCATGGTCAATCTTTTCTTTAACTCTTGAAAGCTTTTTTCACAAGCCGTTGTCCATTCAAACTTCTTTTCCTTTTTCAGTTAGCTCGGTCATGGCCTTGCTATCTTAGAGAATCCCTCGATGAATCTTCGGTAATATCCAGCTAGGCCTAAAAAGCTTCTGATTTCGGTGACCGAGGTTGGAGATTTCCAAGCAAGGATGGTCTCGACCTTGCTTGGGTCTACTTCTACTCCTTGAGCTGAGATGATGTGCCCAAGAAAAGCCACTCGGTCCAGCCAAAAACTCGCACTTCGAGAATTTGGCATATAACTGATGTTCTCTTAATTTCCCTAGGACCAACCTTAAGTGCTCAGCATGTTCTTGCTGGTCCTTGGAGTAGATGAGGATATCATCTATGAACACCACGACGAACTTGTCGAGGTACTCCATGAATATCTTATTCATTAAGTTCATGAAGTACGCCGGGGCATTGGTGAGTCCGAACGACATCACCGTATACTCATACAGGCCATATCTTGTGGAGAAAGCAGTTTTAGGTATATCTTGTGGTCTAATCTTCAATTGATGGTATCCGGTTCTCAAATCTATCTTAGAGAACACGGCAGCTCCTTTGAGCTGATCGAACAGGTCATCGATCCGAGGTAACGGGTATTTGTTCTTTATGGTCACCTCGTTCAAGGCTCGGTAGTCTACGCACATCCGTTGAGTTCCATCCTTTTTCTTAACCAGGAGCACTGGGGCTCCCCACGGGGATGTGCTGGGTCTGACAAAGCCTTTGGCCTCCAATTCTTCTATTTGCCTCTTAACTTCGGCTAGTTCATTTGCGGCCATTCTGTATGGTCGCTTGGATATGGGCGCGGTTCCTGGTGCCAATTCAATGGAGAACTCTATTTCCCGATCTGGTGGCATCCCGGGGAGTTCTTCAGGGAACATATCGGGGTACTCACTTACAACAGGCACCTTTTCCAGGCTAGTAGCCTGAAGGCTAGCCATAATTGGTCTGTCTTTTGGGTTCCTGAAGGGGTGAACTTCACTTCTTGCCCATTGGGTCCTTGAAGGTTATGGTTTTGTCGGCACAGTCTATTTGCCCTTGGTGTTCAGCCAACCAGTCCATTCCTAGGATTAAGTCTAGTTTTGGGATTCTAGAATGATGGGGTCGGCTAGAAATTGAACCCCTTCTATTTCCAGGGTTACTTTCGGGCACGATAGATTTGACCGCATCTCCCTTCCTGGGGAGAGTACGATCATCGGTACCCTCAAGTCTCGAGTTTCCCAACCATGTTTGTTCACCAAAGCTCGAGAGATAAACGAATGGGAAGCTCCCGAATCGAACAAAACAACTGCAGGTACGGAGTTAAGGAGAAACGTACCCATGACCACGTCTGGGGCCTCCTGAGCTGTATCTGCTTGGATATGGTTCACTCGGCCTCTTCCAAAGGCTGGAGTCGTGCGGGAAGCTTGCCCGCTTGCTTGTGGAGCGGTCCTTCCAGGTGCAGGTGCAGGGGCTCTCGCGGTACTGATGTTGGATCTTGTCGGCACAGAGCCTTCCTTGTTTTTAGGGGCAGTCTTTGGCGAAATGCCCGTAATCCTGACAGGCGTAGCATCTTATTCCCCCAAGATTCGTCGGTTCCTTGGCTGGGCATTTGTTGGGGTAGGGTTACTTCCCCTAGAGCCTGAGGTGAAACCACTCGGTCGTGGTTGTTGTGGCATTGGTGGGCGGAACATGTTTCCAGTGGGTCGACTGTATTGTGGGACAGCCGGACGATATTGGGTCGGCGGAGCCATTCTCGGTCGTTGCCCACCACGAGGGTTAAACCCAGGACGAGTCATTTTCCTTTTTCGATAGTCCTCAGCTTCCTTGCGGGTGTCTTCTACCATCAAGGCTTTGTTAATCATCTGCTGGAACGTGGGGAAATCATGACTTATAAGTTGAATTCTTATTCCCACATTCATGCCCTTAAGAAAGCGTCGGATCTTCTTCTTGTCTGTGTTGACTTCCTCGGTGGCGTACCGAGCCAACTTATTGAAGCGGCTCAAGTACTCATTTATGCTTGAGGATCCCTGCTTGAGTTGCTCGAACTCAACTCTTTTCATATCAATGAGGCTTTCGGGCACATGGGTTGCCCGGAAGGCGGTTGCAAATTCATCCCATGTGATGGTAGAGGAATCCTCATGGGCAGCGCAGTAATTATCCCACCAATCTGCGGCGGGTCCTCTTAGTTGGTGTGCTGCGTAAAGCCTCTTCTCAATGGGTGTGCATTGGATCAGGTTAAGCTTTCGTTCTACGTCTTTGAGCCAATCATCAGCTTCTATTGGCTCAACGGTCTGGGAGAACTCCGGAGGATGGGATCGAAGGAACTCCGTAAGCTTAGCCCTTCCATTTTGTGGAGCTGGTGGGCTTGCGGAGGATTTTGCTGGAGCATGGCTATACTCTGAGCTATGCCCTGTAGAATCTGGGTTTGTATGGCTAAGATCTGTTGTGGGTCGATGTTTAGTGGCGGGGGTGGTGGTAGGTCTGGTTGGACTGGGTCGGGGTGTGGGGGTGAGTTTATGTTATTTTCAGATCCTTGTTCCTGATCTTGTGGATTATTCCCCTGGTTCTGAGCTGGCACTTGGTTATCTTCATATCCGAATCGGGCTGGAGTACGCCTCTGACGCTGGTTGCGGTGAGCCATCTATGGAGAAACAGGGGAGGAGAATAATGAGGGAAGAAGTAAAGGAAGAAAGAAAAAGACAAGCACAAACTGATTTTTAAAACATAGATACTTTATTTATATACAAGAGGGGTGGCCAAGTCACATGGACTGGACGCACACCATACAAGACATGGACTACCATACATGACACACACACGCACTACTCGCCACGACTCCTAGTGAGTTGGCGACGATACAAAAGGTCTGACGACTGTTATGCACATCCAGCTGCTGCATCCGACTACTGCTCTACTCCTGCTCCTCGCTCCCGATCATCATGCGCTCGGAAGGATCCTCCTCCTCAGACGGAACAGGAAGGTGGGAAGACAGAGGGATGGGAGCAACTGATAGTGGAACGGCTGGGATGGATGCTGGAGCCGGTGCGGGAGCGTCGGCTGGAGTGGTAGCTGGGCGAGAAGTAAACTGCGCAAGGTACTCCCGGGCAGTCATGCGGCGTCGTCGACGAGGTAGAGGAGGTGGACTCGGGGAGGAACTCTGGGAACTGGCAACATGTTCCTCAGTGGGATCTGTGAAGCCAGTGGTGCGGGCAGAAGTCAGGGTGTGTGGGGATGGAGGAATGCAGTCGCGAAGGGAGTGGTAGTGCCTCTCGAGGCTGCGATATGCCTCTAAGAGTCGGCGGTACTGGTGGTCCAAGGCGGTGGTCATCTCAACAAAACGAGTCAAAGAAGGAGATGACTCACGGCAGGTGCAAGGATAGATGCTAGTGGATGATCCACTAACACGGTGAGGAAGAAGGCAAAAGCGAGAGGAGTCAAGAAGAGGGTAGTACTGGTCACAGAGACGACGAATGGCCGCGAAGGCCACGTCCTGGTAGGCAAGCTGGAGTGTAGGCCTCACCATCACGAAACGGTGACGGCGTAACTCGGGCGGAGGGGTAGAGGCGGAGAGTAAGGCGGCAACGGGGAGGTATGGTGTTGGTGGTGAATCCTGCAAAGTGTGGAGGGGAGTATCCGAGGTAGTGAGCCAGATCTCGGAGAATCTCGACTAAGCCTCCCTGGCCTTCTCCGTAGGAGAGGTGAGTGTTGCTAGCGGCCATCTACAAGTTGAAAACAAGAAGAGAGTTAGTAATATTTTCAAAAATTTACTAAGGGAGGAAAGAAGTAAGAAAGTCTTAAGATTTCACAAATAGTTTTCGGAATGTATTGTCCTTAGGGCCTTCCTAACGTGGGGGTTTCGTTCCTAGGGGCCAAACCTAGGCTCTGATACCACCTCTGTAACGCCCCTCTCCTGTTAACCCGTACAGGTCAACAGAGGAGGAACGCCATTACCTGTAATACCTGTACCAGTCCCAGGAGACCAGCGTACATACAGGACATCGGTGGATCACAGCCAAACCTGCTTTATTTATCATACATAGCCTGTTCATAAGTTGCAGCCTCGGACAGAACCCGAGACGTGCAACGATACAGTACAAAAGATTGCAGCGGAAAATACATGGTAGCCCTATACCCACAAGCAACGGCTTGGGGACCTAGACCGAAACCCTAAAACTCCTCGTACTCGACTTGATCCTGGTAGAACTGGCTGAGGGTCAGGTCTTCATCTTCATAGGCTTCTGGGAGTAAATTAGCAAGGGTGAGTACACGGGGTACTCAGCAAGTCACAGAAATATTGTGGCATGCAAGGCTTAGCAAGGAAAGGTTAGGTTATTTTCGTAAAGTGATTTCAAAGGGTTTGAGGTTTCAAACTCTAAGTGTGCTCTTCAAGTTGTCGGAAAGAAGCTCACGCTTCAATCCATTCCGTGAGTTGCTTTGCAACAACTCACCACAGTTAAGTTAGTCGGGAAGAGACTCGCGTCTCGACCCATTCCACAAGTCAGAGACTTGTCACAAATTTCCAATTTCGGAGCGTACCTTCCTCTGGTACCTCCATTTAGGTGGATTCTCTTGTTCTCATTCCATTTTCAACTCAAACAACCAAACTCCGGTGTCATCCGACACCCCGGGTCACACAGGCCCGTTTCAGGCCACACAGGCCATCCATCAGTCACACAGACCGATTCTGGTCACGATTCCCAACCCGCAAAACAATTGCACAGATATTTGTAAATTAAAGTCTACGCTAGAGGAATCACCTTCACATTGCCCATAACCGCGGGCGCGGCTGTTCGAACAGTTCGGTTAATCTTTGCAAAGATCGCACGCTTTACCCACACGACGCGAGCTTACTTCCCACACTCGTCAGTAGGGAAGGTTCACGACAGGGCCTTTCCAAAGCCCTTCCCAGGATAGCACGCTGCCTCTATAAATGGGTGCTCAGACTCAACCAAGTACCAGGAACTCATTTCCTGTACTCAGGACGGGGGTATATCGCCCTCTTGGCACCCAGCCAGTCCACATTTATTAGCAACCGACAACCATCCTGGGAACACTAGTTACTCGGCCAGGGGTGTCCCATGCCACCCGTGTGGTCGCACTGTAAAAATGCTCAGTGCAATTCCTCAAGGAAACGGTCCTTAAAAGCCCGGAGAAGTCGGAGCCACACAGGCAGCGACAACCCCCGACCAGGTTTCACAAAACCATTTTATTTCGCAAACTCTCTCGACCAAGGTGTCGAGGATTTTGTAAATCATTTTATCAAAACCCTAGTTTTTCCCATCGTAGTATTTTATTTTGGAAAAAGGGGGTCATCGATATTCATACCCAAGTACGAACATCAAGATGACATGGTTACAAGGGACAGGGCATCAATTTATTCAAGGCGGGTAAAATGCAGCAATTAGGTTAGGCCGAACAGATTCGGTTACGAACTGTGGCCGAAAACAGTCGTGCTCCTATTTATGCAAATAGATTTTAAATCATGGGTCCAACATGGTCAAGGGTGACTTGCCTTGCTCAAAGTCCTGCGGGTCTTCGACAAAGTCCTCTTCCGGCGACTCCTCGGGACGGCCTCTATGCGACGCAAAAGAAATCAAGCAAAACACCAAAAATCAGAACCTATTTAATACAACTAATCAGTGCCAATGCATAGATCTTAATTTTAGAAAAATTTTGAGAGTTGAATGGGTTCAAACGGAGCTATGGTTTAAAAGTTATGAATTTTTAAAGTTTGATCTATTTTCTGAAAATAAAAGGATTAAAAAAAAATTATTTTAGGAAAGAAAAGAAATAAAAGGAAAAATAAAAAGGAATAGGCTAGGGGCTGACAGGTGGGTCCCTTGGGTCAGGAGGGAGAGAGTAGCACTAAGGCTGACATGTGGGGTCCAGGTACTACAGTGAGGAAGAGAGAGGAACAGGGGCTGGCGAGTGGGACCAGGATGACAGAGAAAAGAGAGAGACTCGGACTGGGGCACGGGTTGGAGGGGCACGGGCTGGAGGGGCACGAGCACGGCCTGGGGGGCACGGGCACGGCCTGAAGGGCACGGGCACGGGCACGGGCTGGGAGGGCACGGGCCTGGGGCACGGGCACGGCCTAGGGCAGGGCACGGGCACGGCCTGGGGCACGGGTACACGGGCACGGGCCTGGAGGGCACGGGTTGGAGGGGCACGGGCACGGCCTGGGGCACGGGCACGGGAGGATGGTCGGCGACGGTGTACCAGAGACCGCGACGGCGGCGGAGGGAGGACGCCGCCTGCTACCATTTGGACAGCGGAACGGTTTGGAAAGGGTTGGTTTGAGTTCGGCATTTCTTGAAGAAGAGCTGGGTGGTAGTTAATTTGGTTTTACCTTTGTCTATGGTGGATTACAGTGCGGCGGCGACGACGGACGGATGGCGGTGGAATTTGGGCGTTTCAGGTATAGGGGTTAATCGATGGCGAGAGAGGGCGGAGGGTTCGGTGTGGCTCCGGAACTTAGGTGGCGGTGGTGGATTGGTCAGTGGTGATCGGTAGTGGCGGTGGGAGCTCGGTCAGTGCTCTAATGGCGGCGGTGGAGGAGGTTGTCGGTGTTTGGCTTGCTGGGGCTTGTTGCTTGGTGTCCGAAAGAAGGGGGAGGGCTGCTCTATTTATAGAAGAGCTCCGGCGTTAGCGGACCGAGGGTGGAGGCCGGGAGGAGATAAGCTCGAGCTTCGATTGGCGAGGCGCATCAATGGCGCCGGCCCACTGTGGCTCGCGTCATGGCGGCGGCGGCAAAGATGGGACGGGGACAAGGTGATGAAGGGCTAGGACGAGGCACCCGGGCGTGCGCATCGTCTCCGAGGTTCGGTACCGAGAGAGGGGAGGGAGAGAGCGGCGGCGGCGGCTAGCTTTTTGACCGCGAGCTTGCAGCGGCGATGGCGGAGCGTGTTTCGCGCTGAGCAGCGGGCGGCGTGGTGAATGATGTTGTCCGCGCGGTTTTAAAGGCCGACCGGGCGGTAAGGCTCTGAACAGAGAGAGCACAGGGAGCGGGTTCGGGAGATTTCCAGAGGAAGCGCGATCGGCTGGAGGAGGAAGAAGGTGAGGTCGACGACGGGGCTGACAGGCGGGGTCGGGCGGCAGCGTTGATCTCGGCCGTCCATGCAGCTGCATCGGGTGGCTGAGACAGCGAGCGGGGCGAGGGCGGCTGACACGCGGGGCCCGTGAGGATTAAGTCCCCGCGCACGCGCCAGCGGCCGAGCAGGCCGATAGAGAGGAAAACAGGAGTAGGCCGAGATTGAGAGAAGGGGGCCCGACTCGAACAGTAGAATTTGATCTTTTCCAGAGATAAATTTGAATAGACTTTTGAAGGTTTTGATTTTTGAAACTGGCTCAAATGGGGTTTAAAAATTTTGCAAAAATTTAGGTGGCTTCTACAGAGGTTCTAGGGCTGTTTTGAATATTTTGAGGATTTCTTGAGATCACACATGGCACAAAAATTCTAAGTCGATTAAAGAGCCAAATTTTTGAACTTAGCTTTTTATTAAATTAGTTTTGCACAAGAGAAAATTGTGATCATTACAGTGGCCCACAGAACATAGGCCACAACGCTGAGACCAAGAGTTTCTCGTCTATCACGTGTCTAGTTCGCTCCACAATGTCTGTGCAGCCCTATGCCGACGCTTCATTTCCAATTTCGCATCGGCATCTTTCGCCTCATGTCGCGCAGGCGGCACGGCGGCGCCGTGGCAACCGGCAGCTCCTCCGCTCCCATGGCCTAGGCCAATCTCAAGACCAACGTGTGGACTGAAGTCAGGACGTCAAGTACAAATTACCCCCAAAGCCCTAATCCTCTATTGCAATTTCTTTACTTGACGTGGAGAATCAATTAGGGATTTGATATTGGGAATTTTTATTTTTTCTGAACAGTTCAATTTCTAATGTCTAAAATTTTTTTTGTTTCAATTTTGTTAGCTACTAGTGTTCTAAAGTCAAAAACAAGCGGACACCAAAAGAGCCTTGTTAGCTTGTTCGATCTATTCTTCTTTATAGCAAATGCAAAATATCAAGTAAGAGATTAATTATTTGATAGCTCATGATAATAGCCGTTGCATATTCACATATGTTGTACACTCTCTTCTCTTATCTCTTGTGTTAATTATGTTCACTAATTTAATAGGTAATCAAAGCACGCTAGAACGATTCTTGAAAAGAAAATTATCTCCAGCCGGTGATGGTGAGGATCGTGATACAGTGACTCCTAGAAGAGATGGCAGTGCATCAAACATCAATCCTACTACCCATCGTTCTTTACAAATCTCACGAAAGGAGGTAAATTGGGATGAGCTACCTTATGATTCAACACAACTAAAAGATCTTGGTCGTGAGCTTCATATTTACATTGATAATGTGAGAGCCGATGAAAGATTTGCCAAGTTGAATAGTATTTCTAAGCTTGGTAAGATGATGGTGGATACAAAAAAACATCTTTGTTTTCCTTTGGTCTATCGAATACTGAAACTAGTACAAGTTCTTCCTATCGCTACAGCATCGGTGGAGAGGTGCTTTTCGGCAATGAAAATTATGAAGACAGTACTACGTAATCAAATTGGTGAATGAATTTATGAATGATTGTATCATATGCTTTGTGGAACAAGGATTTCTGGTGACAATTCCAAATGATGATGTAATTGTTCTCTTTCACAAGATGGATGACCGTAGTTGCAGAGAGAAATTGAAATTGTAAAGGGTAATCACTATTGTAAAACCTTATAATTTGGTAATATATCGTCGTTTATTTTTCGTTGTGTTATTCATAGAATTGTAGTATCACAAGTATGAGTTAGTACTGACACCAGCAACAATATTTCCTAGTTTCGCCCCTGCATGGTACATGGGCGAAGGATGACAATCCAGCTATGGACCCTAGTGCATAGGAAGAAGCGCTAGTAGTCAATGACCTAGAAATGTATATTTCTACTGAATTCTATCACCGAATATCTTGTTAGTCTCGATAGACTAACGCAACTCAATAAGATGGAACGTTTTTTTTTCTTGATAGGATATCCCATCATTTATTGCATGCCATCTAAATAGTTATGAAAATTATGGAAAAAAAGTTTGTAACGTAGATTAATGTGTGATAATCACCTTACAAACATGCAAGTTTAAATTTGATCTATATATAATTGGCAAATAGTGCACGTACTAATTAGAGTTAATTTTGTTTTAACTTGTATAGCTTGAATTTAAACTGACATGTTTGTAGAGATGTTTTTAAAATTTTTCATAGCTATTTAAATGACATGTAATGAGATATAAGAAATGAGGGGATTTCCATTTAAGGGGGGCAAAAATCGATCTCCACATAAGATCGGTTAACAAACTCTACTATTGGATACCCATGTTCAACTGAAGATGCAAATGAAATAACTCTATATATTTGATGATGAATGAAATATCACTCGAATTGGATGAATTAATCTTCGGATGACCGCTATCACTAACGACGATGACTCTTGTTGGTTGTCTGCTTTAAGCACGGGAACGAACTAAAAAAGTAAGATACAACAAGATTACTTCATATGAGCAGCACAGACACAGAGGCACGCAAATGTTGATCACTTGATGAGGAAGAGAAGGCTAACCATGGCGGAGGTGGGAGTGTTAGACTATATCCGGCATGTATCTCTTAATTGGCTCCCTTTCCTAAACCTCCCGATACTATTTCTATAAATCGGTTGAGTGTTCTATGGAAGGTCAACGCCTATATATAATCGTCTCCGTTAATCAATCTGACGATCGCATTGAGTCGTATCGTCTTTCATGGTATCAGACTACCGATCCTACGCTTCCACAACCTAAACCCTACCACCTCCCCGGCGTGCGCCCTCGCCGCCCTCTCGCTCGACGCCATGTCGACCGATTCCTCCTCCTCCTCCCCCACCTCTCCCCACTCAGCCGCTCCCGACTCAGCGGTCGACGCCATCGCGGCCGCCGTCCGTGCTTCCTTCCTCCCTTCGGATGACCTCCAGATCGACACCACGATGGCCACCGCTGTCGCCGACGGCGCAGCAGAGAAGGCGTCCGCCGCGGCGCGCCGCGCTCTCACCGCGATCTTCGCGTCGACCACCCCGCCTACCGTGCCCATCGTCCCGACGCCCGCGCTGACACCCGCGCCCGACGGCTCCCCGCCGGCGTCTATCGCTCCTCTCCCACTCGCGACGACGACGGCCGGATTCTCGCCGATCAACCTCGCCGCGTTCTTCACTGCCGCAACTCGACTCGGCTACCCCATAGTCGTCCCTACGCCGCCTCTGTCCACGTTCCAATGGCCCGGCGTGTCGTCCCTGACCGGCCTCGCCTCCAGCACCCCCGGCGGCGCTCCGGGCGGCATTCTCGCCGGCGTTCCGGGCGGCATCTCCTCCCTGGCCGCGCCTACGCCCGACGCCGACGCCCGCGCCGCACTTCATGCCCAAGCAGTTGGCGTCCTCAATGTCCAAGCACTAGTTCCCGTCACCCTCGACGTCCCGGCCGCCAACTACACCGGTGGCGCGGCCTCTTTCTGGTGGCCCTCGGCAAGTACGATCTGCAGGATCACGTCCTCTCCGACACTCCTCTTCCTGGTCACACCGACTGGAAGCAGATGGACACGCGCGCTCCGCTCGTGTGCCAGGTGCGCCGGTGCCGCCGTCTTCTCTCGGCGCCTCATCGGCCGTCAACGACCACGCCATGACAACCCGCGCGAAGTCCAGCATTCGCAAGGAAGTCAACTGGCTCAACCTTCATGCCGTCCCGCTGCCTCCTATTCCCAAGACCTACTGGGCGGCCCTTGCGGACCCCAATTGGCACGCCGCAATGGACGAAGAGTACAACGCTCTCCTCGCCAACCGTACCTGGGATCTTGTCCCACGTCCCACCATGCCAACGTAGTCACCGGCAAATGGATCTTCAAGCACAAGTTCCACACCGACGTCTCCCTCGACAGATACAAGGCTCGTTGGGTCCTTCGCGACTTCACCCAACGCCCCGGCATCGACTTCAACGAGACCTTCAGTCCGGTCGTCAAGCTCGCCACTGTCGGTGAAACGGGACTGGGGGCCCCACATACCCCGGGGACGCATGGATCTTCGGCCACGTCAGCTCCTTCGGGGCCCACATTCTGCACAAGTGACGGCCGGCTACGGCCGTCTTTCCGCTAAGTGCCTAGGGCCCGAGCACTGTCGGGCCCGAGTGCACCTTCCCTGTGCGCGTCGCGACGACCGCTCGCATCCACCCCGGACCCGGGGGCATTCCCGCGAAAAGGGCACTCCCCTCGTCCCGGGGCATGGTCCCGGGTCTCGCTCCCCGGGCCCGGGACTCACAGCTCCCGTCCCAGAGGAACTCGGCGCATTGTGCGCGCGGAGGGCTCTATGAGGTCTCTGCCCCAGGCACGAGCCTGACTCGAGCGGATCAATTGTCCAACAACCCGCATTAATGACGAGGCGACCGGGTGTGTCGCCCCTGTCGCCCGCTTGGCCACGCGTGGACGGCTCATGATGGCCCCCCGTGGGCCCGCTCCCTGTGCAGTTAGAGAATATTTGACTAAGAGGGCTTCAGTTTTCCACACTCCGGCAGCGATGGCGTGCGCTGTCACATCTTCACAACCTAGCCGCCCGTAGCAGCCGTGCCGAACCAACTCCGGCGCGGCTCAGCAGGCGGCCGCGTGCGACAAGACATATCATACATAGAAAAGCTCTCTTGGCATGTGTACTAGGCACTGTGGACTCCTCTTGGACTATGAAAGGAGGATCCATGCCAGCAGGGAAAAAGAGAGCTTCTGGAGAGTTTGAGTTCAGCGGCTAGAAACACTTTTAGTTCCCAAGTTAGGGCTTGGAGTAGTTCGGCTTCTGGATGGAGTTTAGCTTCTAGAGAGACGGAGTTCCCAAGTTAGGGCTAGCTCCTGAGCACCCCTCAAGAACATCTTGTAAGAACAAACCACATTCATCTCCCACAGAGCAGATACACACAGGAGTAGGGTATTACACCTCCGCGCGGCCCGAACCTGTCTACTTCTTCTGTCTCCCTTGCATGCCATCGACCAGACGCCGCAGCCGTCCTGTGAACCACTCCCCTAGCCGAACCTCAAAGGGGGGTCCCCAGACTCCCCGCGGTTGGAGTTCCCTCCTCCGACAGCCACGGTCCGCACCGTCCTCAGCCTTGCAATATCCCGCGACTGGCCCATTCATCAACTTGACGTCAAGAACGCTTTCCTTCACGGCACTCTTCAGGAGATAGTATACTGCATTCAGCCACCTAGGTTTGTTGATTCCTCCCACCCCGACATGGTGTGCTTCCTCAACAAGTCCTTGTATGGGCTCAAGCAGGCACCGCGTGCATGGTACAGTCGATTTGCCACTTTTCTGCAGTCTTTGGGGTTCATCGAGGCCAAGTCTGACACATCGCTGTTCATCCTTCGCCGAGGTTTTGACACGGTCTACCTTCTTCTCTACGTGGATGATATTGTTCTGACAGCCTCCTCCACCGCGTTGCTTCAGTGGACCATTTCTACTCTGTAGTCCGAGTTCTCCATGAAGGATCTTGGCCCCCTACACCACTTCCTCAGCATCAGTGTCACTCGGCAGCCCTCCGGCCTTCTGCTCAGTCAACGGCAGTATTGTGTTGACATCCTCGAGCGCGCTGGCATGGCTGACTGCAAGCCTTGTAACACTCCAGTCGACACCAATGCCAAGTTATCCTCTGTTGATGGCCCTCCGGTGTCTGATCCTACGGATTTTCGGAGCCTTGTAGGTGCCCTCCAGTACTTGACCTTCACCAGATCGGACATCTCCTACGCCGTTCAGCAGGTCTGCCTCCACATGCATGACTCGCGTGAGCCTCACTTAGGTGCCCTCAAGCGGATTCTTCGCTATGTTCTTGGCACTCTGGACTTGGGGCTTCACCTACAGCACTCTGCTGCCTCCGACCTCGTCGTCTACTCTGATGCAGATTGGGCCAGCTGTCCTGATACACAGTGTTCCACCTCCGGATATGCAGTTTTCCTTGGAGACAATCTGGTGTCGTGGTCCTCCAAGTGTCAGCTCACGGTATCTCGCTCCAATGCCGAAGCTGAGTACCGTGCCATCGCCAACGCCGTCGCCGAGGTCACCTGGCTCCGTCAACTTCTTCATGAGCTTCACTCTCCACCGTCGCGAGCCACCTTGGTCTACTGCGACAATGTCAGTGCCATCTACCTCTCCTCCAACCCGGTGCAGCATCAACGCACGAAGCATGTTGAGATTGATCTCCACTTCGTTCGGGAGAAGGTCGCCGTCGGTGCCGTCGGTGTCCTTCACGTGCCTACGACATCACAGTACGCCGACATCTTCACCGAGGGGCTTTCCACACCGGTCTTCACCGAATTTCGTTCCAGTCTCAATGTTCGCTAGCGATGTTGCGACTGCGGGGGGGTGGGGGGTGTTAGACTATATTCGGCATGTATCTCTTAATTGGCTCCCTTTCCTAAACCTCCCGATACTATTTCTATAAATCGGTTGAGTGTTCTATGGAAGGTTGACGCCTATATATAATCGTCTCCGTTAATCAATCTGACGATCGCATTGAGTCGTATCGTCTCTCAGGGAGCGCGTGGACGAAGGACGGGCGGTAAGGGAACATGCTGTCGACGTGTTCGACCTTCGTCCTCGACGTCGTACGGCCCAAGTACTGCACTTTGCCGCTCCTGAGGTGGTACGCCACGACGTGGAACGCGCCGGGGGCGAGGAAGAGCACCTCCTTGCTCGGGTGGAACCCCACGATGTGGAACGGATGCGGCGTTGCCGCGCCGGCGGCCTGCGCCTCCTCGTCCGGATCCACGTCGAGCTCGGGCATGCTGGCCATGGCGTTGTCCCAGCTCCAGCGCTTCGACCATCCGTCGACGGCGTCGTCTTCTTCGTGGGCGGCGGCGGCTACGTCGTCGTCGTCGCCCGTACTCGTAGAGCGCGCCATCATCCTGCAGTCGTTCGCCGTGGCGTTGTGAAGTGGCTCAATAACGCGCGCGTGCGCGGTGAGGTCCTTGTCGTGCGTCAGCGTCCACTCGAGCTTGCCCCCTCGCCGTCGTCGTCGGATGACTCCTCCAGCGCCCAGATCCTGACCCGGCCGGACATGGTCACCAACGCGTACCGCACCGCGCGATCGTCGGGGCTCGAGGAGACGAGCTCCAGCGGACGAGCGGCGAGGACGTGGCTGTCTGGGTAGCGCACCCACCTGCCCTTGCCGCCGCCTGGGAGCTCGACCATGTCGTACGTCCCCTCCGACCACCGGAGCACCACCAGGACGTGGCTCTCGCTGTGCGCGTACAGCGCGCCGCGGCAGTACACCGCCGACCGCCACCTCAACACCCGCGCGTCGTCGAACTCCGTGCGGAGCCCGCACAGCGCCATCACCCTGTCGTAGAGGTGCTCCGGCGCGCACCGCCCCGGCGCGAGCGCCCGGCGCCTCCACTGGCCGTCCGCCGACGAGAACACGCGCACAGGCAACGCCTTCTTCTCCGGCGGCGCTAGCTCATCTTCTCCGGAGGACTCCGGTATGAACAGATCCAGCGTCACCGTCCAGGGACGCCACAGGCCAAACGACTCGCGGAGGGGGTCGAGGAACTCGTGCTTTCTCGGCCGGGGAAGCCCCACCGGGAGGAGGAACACCATGTGCTCCGGCGAAACGGCTGGGTCAAAGGCGAGGAACGCGCCGTCGTAGCCGGGGGGCCACGGCGTCGCCGGCCGCGGCAGGCAGGCCCACCGCCTCGTCGCCGGGTTGCACACGTAGGCCTCGACGGATTCACGCTCCCGGTTGACCTGGAAGCAGATCACGAGGCCGTTGCAGTGGTCCTGCACGGCGGCGAAGTCGTGGCCGAGGCGCCCCCGCAGGAAGTCGAGCGCGAGCCAGCCGACGTCGTCAGGAGAAGCCCCGGCGGCGGACGGAGAGGACAAGAAGAGGGGGGCGAAGGAATCACCCCACCAGTGGTGACTGGCACCGGTGGCGAAGAAGACGGGGAAGGCACGGAGGAGCGGGTGCGGGAGGAGGAGGCCGTGGTTGTCGACGACGGCGCGCATGCGCCGCAGACAGACCTGCACCGGGCGAGGGAGCGGCGGTCGGGGAGGCAGGAGAGGATCTCGGCAAGGATCTCGTCGGGGAGGAGGTCGATGCCTTCCATGGTGGTAGCCGGCCGCTGCGTCTCGCCAAGCAAACGTGCCATGCACGTACGTACGTATGGACGGCTGGTACTGATCCGCTGCACATGCATGCTAATTTTGACATCAAACGGGAGCTACTATCGTATACTCCACCCTACCCTCCAAGAGTCCGGATGCACTTGGAAGGTTGTTAGGATACCGATCCGTATCATAGTATTGTACAAAGCTGGAACAATGCTGATCCTACTACGTGTCAACGTGCTGTAGTCGACAGAAAATCCGGGAAACCCGGTGTTCGGTCTTGGGGTTTAAGACTGTGATCGTTTAATCTATCTAGACAAACAAAAAGAGAAACCCGCAGAGTTTTTTTAGGTTCGAGTCTTTTGTGGGATAATAGCCTTACTCCTACTGATTTCGTGATTATTGGAAAGTTGCACACTGGTCGGAATGCACGAGCCCTCTTTCTTGCTCAAAACCCTAAGTCCTGTATGGTGCCGCAAAAGCTCCTACACGCGCGTCCAAGCTGCCTGCACAGTGACGGTAACAATGAAAAAATAAAATATTAAAAAAATCAAGTAAACTTTATACCACTAATTTGAAACTTTCATCTCTAATTTTGAAACTTTCAATTTAATTTTTAAAACTTTCAACTTAAATTTAAAAATATCAACTAAGAATTTAAAAAAATCTACTCAGATTTTAAAATTTTTAACCCAAAATTTAAAACTTTTAATTAGATTTTCGAAACTTTCAACTGAAATCTAAAACTTTTAACTATGTTTATTTATGTATTATTTTATAATTAAAAATTATTAAGTACTAATGATGGTAATTAGAGAAGTGATTAGGGTTAATGGTCGTACGGATGGCACGCGCAGGTTAGCCAACCCGCGCACGCTAGCCCCCCCATATGGTGCTAAGTGAAGCTAGCCAGTGACAGAGGCAGGAAATTTTTGATAGGTGTGCAGAGATAATTAAGATACCAATATTAATACAAAAGTGAATATTTGTATAGAAAAAATAAAATAAAAATAGTTGACATATACTTTAATCAGGCCAAAATTTGATGTTTTGAGTGGAAAGACAACTACTTAGACCTAACTATGGTGTAAATATCTGATAAACGTATTATATATCTAATCTTTTGCACAAAATTTTGGGTGTACATATGTACACCCATGTCCCTATACTCCCTCCGCCCCTGAAGCTAGCCCCTTCACCGAAGGCCACCATTGGTTTATATATCCCTTCCCCGCAGCCCATGCTGTTCCGAGGGTATATATTGACAAACCTACTATACATACATCTTTTCTTCTAACGCTATCTATTCTACTTTATGTTGACGTCTAACATTCTCTCACCGACCCTTCTGTGTTGGTTCACGCCTCGAGAGTGTTGACAATGAGACGACCCTTCCCATCTAACAGAGTAGGGCATGCAGAAAGGGCAGCCTGGCCAGGGCAAGCGTGATCCGCCAAATCCACCACATTAAATACCCTTGACTAGCCATGAGCAAGCTCAATTAATGTGAAATGATGGGGTGTGCGAATGCACGCCTCACCTGTACACGCCTGCCAGGGTATAGGCCCACACGATCTACCATGGGAGGCAAATCTTACCATCCACCAGCCTCGCCTTGGGCACACTGCAACATACAGGATGCTAAGGGCGGTCCGTAGGGGAAAAGCCGCTCTCCAACTCCCACTACCGCATGCAGCACACCAAGCAACTTTCTATGGTGACGGAAAGCACCGAGCAGTCCTATGTGGTAGCCGCCTCCTCTCCGAGCACCGCCCTGCCTGCCCATGTGGATAGCTAGTAACGGACAACCTCCTTGACCGTGACGCTGACACTATGTATCCTAATCTTCATTGTATCCCTATCCTAGGTAAGAGTTTCATATGATTTCGTGAGATCAATAGGATCCTACGTAGGATCCTGATTCCATGTAAGTATTATTTAAAATTAAGGTGGATTAAAAATAACACGAATGAGTTGACTCATGTTTTAAAAAATCAATTAAATTATCAGTATCATTATTATAGGCTTTAGTTTCTACGATTATATTTGAAATGATGATACTATCCAGTGTCCCAATCCTGATAATATTGGTCCCCCAATGAGACAATGATGTTTCCTCCTTTCTCCAACTAGTAATATGCCCGTGCTAATGGTACGGCGGCATTTGATCAAACGAAGATATATTTGTTTGTAATGGTTAGCGTTAGTTAACTTTTCATGCTATCGCCATTAATTTGTTTATAGGGTTAGAGTAATTTGCCATGCAATTTCACGTGACATCTATTTTTAAGTATACATAGTGTGCTATATGGTATATCCTATAAATATGCACACATCCACAACAAAAAAAGAAACATCTTACCACTGGAGATACGAAAAGCTGCATCTGGTATTTCATAATTTATATGAAAAAGATAATTACTTTTGGATCGACCCTAAAGGTCCATTCGGATAATTTTATAGGAACTCTCTATGTGGAAAGTTTATATATAAACACTTTCTATATGGAAAGTTTGTTTTTAAGGGAAAGTTTCTATCAATAATCAAAATCTTCTTACCATCGTTAGGACGTGTTAATTACCATCATTAGGCAAATTCGTGAGATAATCTTACCTATGTAAGGATTAATTTGGCCGTGGAAATTTAAGAAGTATATTTCATCAAGTTAATCCTCTAGCATGGAAATAGTAACCTTGTAACAACATTATCGCTTTAGCCAGCATATCTGAAAGTGCATCTAGACTATCTAATCTAAGTGGGTTTTGGCTAACCGATGATAAAATGGTAAAAGGGCTAATATGTTTAATGGGCTTAAGAGTGGGTGTTAGTTATACTGTTCTAATAAAGAAATGAATGACGCTATGCGATCCTTAAAAATAAAAAGAAAGGAGGCAAGCGGACTTAAGGCGGTTGAAATTCTTTTTTATTTTGAAATTGAGTCTAGACATGGTGTACTATTAAGAGACACATGTGCATTTGGTTTTGTGTCATCTTAAGTGCTCAAAATCCACCTTGATCTGTATATAAGAGATACAATGCACAGCACAACCAACGGGAAAATGGGATGAGTCTGTTGTGGCTAGAACCGAAAGTTCCGACAAGGGCTCTCTATCTGGCTAAGAGGTCTGACTGGAAGTTTTTAATTATGCTATCAAATAGTAGTTGTTAACTGTGCTACCAAATAATGTTCAAACTTTGGAACTTATATAAGAAGAAAATTTAGTTTATTTTCCCATTAAAACGCACCGGTACTTTGATAGTACTTAGCAAAATTAGTAGTGTTTCCGTCCTCATCCCTAGGCGTCGCTCCTCCTTCCGCCTCCCACTTCTGTTTCCAATCGCCCACATCGCACCAACCGGGCGTCCACAAAACCAGCGATGTCACGCTCCATTAGGCCTAAATACGAAACATGCAAGTGAGCTAGAAACACACGTGCATCTACAGATGAGAAGCATGCTGGCTGGGAACATACGTGTGCCGTGAACCATTGCACTCACGACTCCCCCAGGGTGCATTTGACAGCACATAGGTTTTAAGCATTCCGATGTGATTATCCAATATGATTACAGTGATTCAACCCATGACTCGTACCGGCAACCCATTTCATTGTGGCATAATATTTGAAAAATAAATCATCAAAAGTTATGTTAATATCACCACTACCATGGCGCTTCATCTCAAGTATTCAGCCTTTTACAAGCTTAAATTTTACAGTACATGCTACAATGCTCACCCGCTTCCGTACTGTTATGAGCAGTGCTTACACAGAATCTGCACAATCCAATCAAGATCCAAACAATGGCTATAGTAGCAACTGCTAAAGTTGCAGTACTAGATCCCAATCCAGCATGCATATGCCCTACATGTTCGGAATTTTGAGCAACTCCTTTTACCTTCCAAGGCAGCCCAATGTAACGCTAGGAGGGAAAAATTTCCCATAAGTTGTCCAGATCAACGCATCAAAGGCCAATGGTTTAGTCATTGCATCCTGAAATTATTCACACGCAAAAAGAACAGATCACATCCCATTTCTGTGCCTTTTTACCTGGTATTGCTGGTCCTTTGCTGCTAACTTCTCCTAGACCACACGCATTATAGGTTTCTATGGGTGTATGTCCTCCAAAACAGTAACAACTCTCTGAACAACTTCACTCAAAAGGTCTGTAAATATTTAGCCATAACGATCATCTTTATGTGGACAATCTGGAGCAATATGCCATCTAGTTTCACTGTACACCTCCTAGAACCATCCATAATTCCATATTACAAATGGAACTTCTAATATAGGTACCACCGTAACATATCAAATTATCAGTTACTGAAAGACAATGGAATAAGGCAAATGAACTGAATATCGAAGCAGTTTAACATCTGCCTCGAAAACAAGCAGAGTAACTTGTCGCTGTTATCATAATTTGCCAGATAACTAAAGTTTGTTCTGTACATACCAGCAAGCTGTGCACATTAATGCGGTCCTGCAAGAAAAAGCTTTTTTAGTTGTGTTTGACTCAAAAATATCCATATATATAAATGTAGTATATAAGCTTACCAAAGCTCAAGATTCAGAACACTCATGGTATAACATCTCATGGGTTCGTTTTTCTATCAAGATTCAGAACATTCATGGTATAACATTTGATATGTTCAGACTGCATAATTTCCATGTACATCAAAATTATTATTAAAGGGATAAAAAAGGATCCAACGAAAAAGAAAATAATTGCTACCTGTGGCAGGTAGTTTCCTGTGAAGATCTCTGTCAGCTGTGTTGACAAAAAGGACCAGCAAAAGTACTATATCCCAACTTCATACACTGGTAAATGTTAAAATTGCGAATTTCTGATTCTTGTAGCATTATTGAATAGAAGTTGTTTATTGCATAAGTTTGAGTAAGTTATTTGCGAGATGTACAAGGGAAAACGGCGAATAATTGTTGTTGGTACTAAACAAAACAAACAGAATATCACAAGGAATCATTCATATAGATGCAGTTTGCACATAAAACTACGTCATTCCCTCATGCTTGGAGAAGGTGATGCCAAGTTGATTGTTATTTGCATGAGTGGTTGAGGGATATGATTCAAACAATTTTCTCCAGATTGTCCACATTCATCCGTATTCCCAATGAAAAGATTTATAATGTATGAATTAGACAGGCAAGCCTAGCACATTCATACTTTTTTTATTTTCGAGAATACGGAGGACCTCCATTCAGTTTTGTATGTGCTAGAAGATTCAATCCTGGATATAAGAAACAACGCATATATATGAGATGCAAAACTAAAAGGGCAAAGTTAGAAGGTGGTGTAAAAAAATTAAAGGGAACATTTGAGATATAAACAGAAAACTCACATTATTATCCTTTCACCACAACACCACCACCATATAGATACCGAGGCTTTAATCTTTGTTATACTCATAATACTTGAGTACTTCAGGCAATCAGTAATTTCATCCACAATGGGCACCACCAGAACCTTGGCAAGTCAATAATGGGCTCGGTCGCTTAAATTAGAACCAATCATCCATCACAAATGCCTAATACCTGAATAAAGGAAAGTCCATGAGATTTAGCTAAGAACAATAGCGCACAAATATAAATTAAAATCTATATCTACAACCTGATCAGAGAACAAGCAAGGGCACCTCAACTGATGGCTGAACATATTTGCTTCCACTTGGCAATGGAACTAACCAAGTGCAGTCGGAAATAAAGACTTACAGAGCTATCTTAAATAATATGGGCACTTGACAGCTCCTCTTCCCTGATCCTAAGTGAGGAATCTTAGTAATTTTGTTTCCAATAAGCTTATTTACTACTGTTCTATTTGAACATTGAAAAATTGAAGGATTTTGACTACACCCAGATCAGGGCCTCTGGTGGCAGACAATATATACAAACATGTAAGTTGCTTGATTCTAATAACAATTATAATCAGTAGAAATGGATAAAACGAGAGACATCTTGGAACACAGTATACCAGAATATGTTAAGATTGAGTCACCTGTACTTGTTCAACTTCACCAAAAATTCCATCTTGGCACACAGTATACCAGAAACTCTGAACTCCCAAATTCAGAATCCCTAGCCCAACCTGACTTGCCTACGTACCTTCTGCCAGGCAGCAGGACATCCACCTTTCTTGTTAATATCTGAGCCACTCCAGAGGAAATGCATTATTTATTTATTTATTTTGTAGCTTCAAGGAGCACAAAATTGAAGAGAAGCCTGTTAGCCTTGTACTGATCCTCCATTTACCGTGTATAAGAGTAGCAGTGTGGCTTAAAACCTACCAATGAAAGCAGTGAAAATTACATGGAAGCTGCATGTCCACTCTCGTAAGTTAAAAGGTTACACAGAACTAAACGAACAAAATAAGATACCGTTCTAACAATATTATTTTGACAATATGATGCATCACCAAGATCACCAAGGCGAACGACACATGCACTGTTTAGTATGTAATTTTACTTTGAAAACCAAGGGCTGATCTTTTTTTAGGAAACTGCTTCTGCTTTAAAAAAATGAATGCTGATTGTGTGCAAGTTCTATGATCGGGGGTACTAATGGATCACAGAAGATGATGAGTACACTAGAAGTTGGCATGCATATGGATATGGTTTTCTAAAAAAAATAAAATTGTAAATGACTAAATTATGGATTTGAAACCACAAACATGATCCGGTAGAAATTTGGCAGGGCTAGGCCGGAGATTGAAGCTTCCTACGTTGCTGGTGGCGTCAAGCAGAATGAATTGTAGGATTGAGCTACGGGTTAGGCTTTGGGGTGGAGGAACCATACATTTCCCATTGAGGAGGTCGTCGCCCCGCAACCTCTCCAGGAAGCTATGCTCGAAGGGCGGCTAGGGTGTCGCCGTCGGCCGTCGCATGAGGGAAAGGCGATCGAGAGGGAGGAAGTGGCACCGTCATACCCCAACCTCCGTCGCCATCACAAGTAGGGCAGCGTCACGACGCCGTCCTCGTTGCAGACCCCCGCCGCCATATCCAGGTATCCGAAAGCGTGGCGGCGGTCGGCGCGGCAACAACGCAGAAGCGGGAGGCAAGGGCCCGGGGGCAGCGACGGACGGGCCGGCCAGCGACGGGGCCTCCAGATCCGTCTCCAGCCTCGACGCCGCTCCACTCATCGCCCCGTCGTAGCACTCCTCTTCTCCTCAGCACAACAGGATCCCGCCGCTCAACGCCGCCTGGATAGTGGATACCTCCGTGTTGTCCCCGATGCGACCTAGCACTCCACCCAGAGCACGCCATTGGCGCTCGCGTCGTCGTCCTCCTCTACCAGATATGAGCTCGCCGGGACCGGATCAGAGCCGGATCCGGTCAACGACTGCGAACAGGTGTGGCGGCTGAATGGCACTATGATGATGGCGATCCGGAGAGACAGGGAAGGGATTGAGAGAGGAGGGCGGGCGATCTCCACACTGGGGAGGGCGTTGCGGCAGATGGCAGGCTAGGTGAGGATATGGGCGCGGAAGGAGCACAATCCTGCGCGTGGGCAAGCACGCCATGGTTCTAGGGGAAGCGGGGGAGAAAGAGATCTATCACGCAGAAGTACATGCGATCTGAGCCGTCTAGATTGACGCAGATCGTATGTTAGATTTATCAATGATAAATGAGTTATAAGTCATACGAGTTGATGCATTATAGATAGACTAGTTAAATATCGAGTTGATGCATTATAGATAGACTAGTTAAATATCCGTATTTTGTAACGAGGCATAAAAATATTTTAAAGCTAGCAAAGTTTACAGGTTTGCTAAACTATATCCGAGTGAAAATACTTAAAATTTTAAATTTAACAATCAGATCAAACAAATATATTTGTATTCATTCATAAATTCTATTAGGTAGGAACATTGAGTCACAACGGCCAAACAGACAAAACATTTACAGGCTTAATCACACACAAATGATAAAATTACTAATAGGTGTTAATCAAGTACAGAAGAAAATTTTGGTCTAGCAAAGATTCATCATTGTGATTTGCTTCCTTTCAGTAAAGTGGCGGTTACAAAGATTTAAAAGACTTTTACCATCATAATCCTTGAAAGATTAAATATATAAAACTATCTGAGTATCTTTAATGTAATTGTTCTCTTCATGTCTTTTAAGGTGTTCAGCATAACAAAGTTCTCCAAGTTATTCATTTGACAATACATACAAAGAAAATGTGATAGGATCTTAAGAATAGATTATGTATCAAGCAAAAAGAAAACAATTAGATTAAGCAACTATAGTGATGACCTTATCTGCGAGATATGATATGAGGAAAAAGGGAATTGTGTGTTTGGCCGATAGACCAGCACATCCCTGCAATGTTAAACTCATAATTTTAATTTTCGAACCAACACTTATTATAATGCTGCTATTGGCAAGGTTCAGTGGCAGATCAACATTATTTAGAATCGAAAACCAATGATAATTCTATTAGTGTATCATCCAAACAACTTGTAAAAGAAAGCAAATTTCACAATTAAACTCAGTGAACACTATTGTCCTGGCAAATGCCTATGTCAATGGCATGCAAGTAGTCAAAAGAACTTCTATTTTCACTGGCAAAATTTATTTTCTTTTAAATAAGGGAGTTTTTTTTACAGGTAGTTTGTACCCTATTTTTTGCCGATGTCTTTGTTGAGTTCTTTTTTTCCTAAAAAAAATCTCAAGATAGTGTTGTTGAATATACTTCCATAATTCATTCTAATGAGCTACACTTGTATCCAGGGAAGGCAGTGGAATATGACAAACCTACAAAGCTCATGGAAACCGAAGGTTCTCTGTTCCGCAAGCTTGTCAAGGAGTACTGATCATACACATCAAACGGAAACATTTAGATAAAATTGTCCAGTATCATATTTACTTACTGCAATCTCTTAAGAGATAGAAATCTGGCATTTGCTGTTCTTCGAATGCTGTACAGAGTAAATCCATGAACATTTAGAGTGTACTGGTACTGAAGGTACTGAACAAGCAGAGATCATGTGAAATGTTTAGGGAAAATAAGTCAAAATGCAATAGTTCTCTGTTTCTTGTGTCCAACAAATCAAAATGTGTAAATACTTGTTCATTTTTGTGACAAAAATACCGTCTTGGTTCAAGGACTCAAGGGAATAAACCATGCAATGTAGGAGGAGGAGGGAGTGCCAAGATCATAATTCTCATTCTACATCGGCAAAGCAATGTTCAACCTGTATCATCATAGTATAACTGATTTTGTTTGCTGATACTCCTTGCTAGCACCATCTAAATTTCAGGAAAAATAGTATTGGCAAATACATTTCGCGCATAAAAATTTAGGTCATGTGTTCAACATCCAATGAATTCATAATTTCAATTTTCCTTCAATAAAACAGATGGTATACATGATAATCTATGGACCAAGAAATTGCTTGCACTATAGAAATCTGATGGCGGACAAAACTATCACATTCATAACTAAGATATGGAGCTCCATTGGTAATGGTGCTTCATTTCAGACAGGCAAAGCAACGACAAGGAGTCAACCGCATAAAGGAATGTAAGAAACAAATTTATGAATCTAGATAACTGAAGATGCAAAGCTCAAAAAAGTGTCATTTTAGTATTTTACTGAACAAATGATAGAATGTTGATTCTCCCATAAGCCTAGAATCAAAGAAATGTTGATTCTTCCATAAGGTCAAAGAAAAGTCGTGAATTCATGTTTTAAATGCACATTTCTGTCCATTAAAAACAACATCCTCTTTGTGATAAGAAACCTAACTTCTCATGGCTAGTAAGATTTACCTCGTTAGTGGGGCTAACGGCGTCGAGACAGGCGTGGTCGGAGGCATGGACAGAGTGGCACAGCCGGTGTGGACAGAGGCTGGCTTGGGCATTGCGACGACAATCTTATTGGACTTTCGTAGGATGGGTGCTTCCTAAAAAAGATGGGATCAAGCACATGAATGAGGTGCAGAAATAAACAAACTTGAAAAAAGACCGAAAGGATCTAAATATCAAGTATAATAACCATCAAAATGATACACCAGTTGCAATGTATATCAATCTACTAAAAACACATGAGGCACATAATACCCCATGATCAGGTCCCTCGCCATGAACTGAATATACAATTTTTGAAGCATAGGTTCATATTACCACAACTACCTTTCCAAGAACATGGGCTAAATATAATTTTACAATGATTCATAATGCAATTATACTTTGAGGCTAAAAAAGATGCAATTATACCAATTAATAAGATATGAATTTCACTTTTTCAGATATATATTTATTTAATCATATGACTGCAACTACAACTCCCTGTTCATAACCTCTGTTATCTTATAAATGATCTGCAATGCTCTTACTTCCGCATGAAGCATAATATGCCATATCAGGTGTAACGCCCAGAAATTCGCACCGAAATTCTGAACATTAATGTGTAATAAATCCCTGCCCAGGAAAGCCAGGGTACACAAACCAAATTGCCATACAGAGTGTCTTACAAACAGAGTAAACTGTATATTACATAAATGCAGTGGAAAAAGGTAAAACGGAGTCTATAAACATCTGGCCAAGCAGCCGATTCCATTCCCACAGGCACCTTGACGGCGGAGCCAGCCTATTCCTCAGGATGATCTTCATCTGACGCGTCCTCCAACACTGGGGGGAAATGGAGCAAGGCTGAGTACCACCCACAGTACTCAACAAATCACACCCACAAATATGCATATGCACAGGGTACAAAGATGGGATAGGGTTTATTTACGGAAAAGCAGTTGCAAAAGGGAAGTAGTTCGCAAACAGTAAAAAGTTGATTTAATTAACAATATTAACTTCCACTGATTAACGTTACACCACGTTAACCAGGCCCAACCATTCCCAACCGATTGACGCTAAACCACGTCAACCAGTCTCCACTGATGAACGCTACACCACGTTCACCAGACACCTCCGGGTACCGTTACACCACGTTACCCGGACTCCACTGATTAACGCTACACCACGTTAACCAGTCACCACCGGACAACGTATCACGCTGACCAGCTTTTCCCGACCAACGCTAAACCACGTTGACCAGGCCGCGCTGATGGAAGTTACACCACGACCACCAGGCGTAACTGATGAGAGTTAAACCACACTCACCAGTCTCCATCGATTAGCGTTAAACCACGCTAACCAGTCACCCCCGATCAACTCAACCACGTCGACCGGACTCACACCTTCCACAACACCAGTTTGATAAAACCAGATTAATTATCTAGGGTGAGACTAATCACGGTGAGTCTTGGCCAATGAGCCCATAACCGCGAGCGCGGCTATTCGAATAGATTTACTCTGATCAGAGGTGTACAACTTTACCCACAAGACACAGCCTCACACACGTTTCCGTGCGTCGATGTGTCACCACGACACCCCGCAAGAGGCTGTGACAGGACCGTTCACGCAACCTCTCCCTAACCATCCACACCACGCTGAGGTTGCACCTGCCGACAGGGCACGCCATATTGGCCAGGCTACCCCCCTTGCGCCACGGTGAATCCTGCAGCCGATCAACCCTACCCCGGGCCGACCCAACTCCATCTCTTCCACCCTCTTCTTTGGTGCCTAGGAGAGGGAGAAGAAACGCTTCAAGCCCAGCCGTTGCCCACGCTGGCTTGTGGAAAGTACGGGAAGTTGCCCAAGTGGTTCCCGCGAACCGGTCCTTAATTGCCATGGGCGTGACAAGCAAAACCATACACCCACAGCCCACCATTTAGGTCAAAATTTTAGGAATTTAACAACAGCCTATCCAAGGTTCTATTTTTCCGACATTGAGTCGAATCATATAAAAAAACATTATTTAATTCCCAGGTGAGCTATGTGGCTAAGCATGGCTAAGCATTCCTAAGAATTGTAAACTAGTCACATTATTACCCAGGTGACAAGGATTTAGTTATCAAAACTAAGGCTGAAACCTAACATTGTATAGGCAATACCAATCCACATGAATTATTAAAATAATGCAGTTTATTTAAGTAAACAAAGCAATTTAGCGAAAAATGGGTACAAATTGATCAAAGTATCAGTGCGACTTGCCTTGCTCCGGCTCAAGGTATTCGGCTACGATCTCGAAATACGCAGGGGAAATACCGGCGTCGGATTCTACAACAAACAATGCATAAACAATTAAAAACAGTACATGGGGTCGACAAACATGGGCTGAAAGTATTATTAATGGATTCTCGGCATTTTTCTGGATTTAATGAAATTTGAATGGACTTAATCCGAGTTCGCATGAAATAGTTATGATTTATTGAAGTTTTATTGCTATTTTTAGTGTAAAAATAATTAACCAGACGATTTATTGCGCATTAACCGATTTAAAGACGTCACCGGAGGGGAGGGGGAGGTGACGGCGCACAGAGGCGGGCGCACCACGCGGCACCACCGCGGGCAACCACGCGGGCGAGCGAGCGGGCGGCCCCGATCTACCACCCGGCAGATCGGACGGCCCCGAGGAGCGGCGGCCGAAGCCAGCCGTCCCGAGCGGGAGGCGGCGGCGCGCACGCGACCCGATGGTCACCGGCGGCAACCACCCGGCGCGGCGACGACCACACGGAGGGGCGGAAATGAACGGGAAAACGGAGGGGGTTCTCACCGGCGGCTCGCGACGGCGAGCGACGGCGCGAAGACGACGGTGGCGACGAAAAGGCGGCGGCGGCCTCTGGACGACGTCGGCGACGGAGCTCCGACGGCGGGGAACGGGCGAGAGGCGGCTGCCGAGGTGTCCTGGAGGATGAGGAGGACGGGAGAGGAGTTAGAGCGGAGAATGGAGACACGGCGCGGCGGGAATCACCGGCCGGAAAGGAGGCGGAGGGCCGATACTCACCGTGCGCGCGGGCGAGGCGGTCCGACGAGCTTCGGCTTCAACGGAGTGGCGGCCGAGGTGCGGCGCGGCGCGGCGGAGGTGCAGGCGGTGGCGGAGTCGCCTGGCGGCGTCCGGAACGGCGGTGAGCGGCGACCGGAAGCGACGAAAGACGGTGGAGCTCGGGTGCGCGGTGGCGACGGGGTTCTGGGGCACTGGAAAGCTCGGCGTGTTTGGGAAAAGATGGAGGAGAGGGTGGAGATGTTTTTTATACAGTCGGCCGGGAGAGATCGAGGCCGAACGGCTCCAAACGCGCACGAGTGAGTGGGTCACGGCGTGGAGATCGTGCGCGTGGTTCACGGGAGAGAGGGGACGTGGACGCCGGAGAACTCGGGGGAGTGGGGCGGACTCGGTCCGCGACCGTTTGAACGAGTGCGAGTGCGGGAGGATGAGGCAGGAGGCGGCGCCGGATCGGACGGCCCCGGGGAGTTTCCCCTCCGCCCGATTCGGACGGAGGAGGAAGACGATGCTGACAGGCGGGCCCAGCCTGTCAGCGGGAGGTGCGTGGGCGCGGGCGCGAGCGCGAGAGAGCGCGGGGCGCGGGCACGAGGGCGCAGGCGCGAGCGTGAGGGCGCGAGAGCGCGGGCGCGGCAAGGGAGAGGCACGGGCACGAGCACGCGGGCACGGCACGAGGTGATGGCGCGGGCACGGGCACAGGGTGCGGGGCGCGGGTGCAGGGCGTGGGCGTGAGGGCGAGGGTGCGAGCGCGCGGAGGAGAAGGCCGGGGAGGAAACCGGCCTGCGGCACAGTGCTGGGCCGGCGGCCCAGCGATGGAGAAAAAGAGGAAACAGAGAAAACGGAAGGGAAAAGAAAAGGAAAAAGATTTCCAGGACGATTTAAATTCCAATAAGCGTATTTAATTTATTAAAAATAGTTCCTGTGCTCTGAAAATTCCACTAAAAATCCAGTTAATGTATTTTGGCACAGAGAATACAAGAAAAAATATTCCCGACCACGATAAATTATTATTTGCATTTTACACCTTTAATTATTTTCCTGTTGCTATTTTTAAATTCCTTTTCTTAGGTATTTTTCACAGGTAATATTTAGTGTGGCTAAACTCAGGGTGTGACATCAGGCCCACATTGTTTAGGGCTTTTGTAACATAGAAGACCACACTGTAGACCATACTACATTTTGATGTTTACAATTAGGATTTGCATATCATTTATGTTCAGGATAATGTTGAATTTGTGTTTTCTTTATACAAGAACACAAGTGAGCAACCTGAACATCTAAGCTTGCATGATCAAGATTTGTCAAAGTTGGTGTCTTGGTGTTCTACTGTAAGTACAACATACGTCTAAACAAGAATTTTGATTCAAATGGAAACACTCAGCCGAGGCTGACCTTATGTGGATGTTGTTCTATCTCTGGCTGTGTCACAGCCTGGTAATGGCCGCAAGTTGTATGGGCGAAACGAGTAAGGCCGAAGCCTCGGGCGTAGCGGCTATCGAGGCACGGCGGCCGGCGACGATGATAACCAGAAAAGAAAAGCAATGTGCAGGGGAGATCGGGCGCATAGGAGAAAGAAAGAACTCGAGAGAGTGAGATTGGAAATTAATATCTTCTTGCTTGATCTGTTGATACGATACAGACTCCTTTAAATACCCCTAATGACTTTACCTCCAAGCAAACCTTCTAACTTATCTGTGAACAACTCAACTTACCACTAACAAACCAACCTAGACGTAAACCAACAGACCACCTATACGTATTGATCTAAGACTCTACTGCCTAACTAGACGTGGAACTTGACTTGGACTTAGGCTTGCGACGTGCATACTAAATCCCCCACATGACATCTCTCCCCTCCTTTTGAAGCAGCTCGTCCTCAAGCTGGTAATCCGGGTAGCGCGCCTGAAATTCCACCAATGGCATCCAAGAAGCATCAGCAGCTGGTAGCCTAGTCCATTGCACCAATACTTCAGGAACATCACGGCTACGATGAGCACGCAAAACAGTCACCGGCAAAGGCAATACATGACCATGCTGGACGGGTGGCAGAGCTGGTATGGATGCCGACGGCTCACCACAAAATGGCTTCAACAAGCTAACATGGAAGACATCATGCAAGCGGCAACACGATGGTAGATGAAGGCGATAAGTGACATCACCAAGGCACTCAAGCACCTTCAATGGTCCAAAGAAGCACGGACTCAACTTGGAATAGCTCCGGATACCCAACGAGGCAGCCGGTCGGTGAAGAAGATGTAACACCCCCGCCCTGGAACCACCTACAATGATACCAGAGAGGAAGCACCACAGGAGATTGGCATGAACCAACTCCCACGGAACCGCGTTGCCGGTACCAGTCTCAGAAAACCTTGCTGGTACCTGCGGTCACCCGAGATGTACCATAGCAACTATATATATATATATATATATTATACCTTTATAAGTTACAACCTCGAGCAAGTCCTAAGCAGCAACCTTCAAACAGAACAGCAGCAGTGGATTGACAGCACGGCGAGAACCCAGTCCATAAGCAACGGCTTGGGATTAGGAAAGAAATCCTAATCTTCACTTCAACTTCACTCTTCCTGAACGAGAGAAAAAATAATAGATTGAGTACATACGTACTTAGCAAGTCACGAGAAAAGTGTGAATATGCAGGCCACCAAGGAGTGTTGGGGTTTATTTCATAAATATTTTATTTTAAAATATTTTCCAAAACTCTAGGTGTGGGTTGTCTCAAATGTGACTGGAAAGAGGCTCTCGCCTCGTTCTTGTCCGCGAATTGCTTTGCAACAACTCAAGAAGATGAATGAATTTTAATTGATTAAAGTTTCCAGTCTACCGCCTATTGGACCACGACAGCGATTCAGTCTATATCATCTATTAGTTTATTTTCACTTTCGTCCTCTTCAGGACAAAATCCTTATCTCATATTTCTTCTATTATTTTCCTTTCACTTTCAACCTTTCCAGGATATCATCCATCTCATCATCTCAACTTCGGCTCCCAGAGCCATTATATCACTCACACACTGCTTCTACTCGGGAAGCCTAACTATGATGCCATCTGACATCTCGATCCACACAGGACCGTTTCAGACCACATAATGGTCATCCATCAGCTGACCTGGCTAATTCTGATAACGGTTCCCAATTCCACAAACCACTTTCGTAATCATTTTCTAAAAACAAAGCTACGCTAAAGGAATCACTTCACATCGCCCATGACCGTGGGCACGGCTGTTCGAACAGTTTAAGACTCTGCAGAGATGTACGCTTTCCCCACATGACGCGAGTTTACTCCCTTACTGGCCAAGTAAGGGAGGTTCGCGACAAGGCCTTTCAGGAGCATTCGGCTTGCAATTAACCCCACACTCCTAGACCAAGTACTGGGCAAGCTTCCCTTCCTTGCTCTACTCAGGAACCCAGAGATACCCCCAAACACCTTATCCCGGTGTTCCACATCTACTAGCATGTGAGGTAAACCTGTTCTGGCTGAATACTTAGCCATGGGCGTCCCATACCGCCCGTGTGGTCACACTGTATTATGATTAATGCAATTCCCCAAGGAATCGGTCCTTATATGCAAATACAAAGCATCCCTACCCAGGCGATCACTTTGCATCGCAAGTTTTCGTAAACATTTTATATTTCACAAACTTACCAACACCGCGTGTCGGGTTAAAAGATTTTATAAACCCTGGTTTTCCTATTTTAATAACACATGTGATTTGTGTAGAACTGTAACGACCTGTTTTTCTTTTCCCGCTAGTCTTCGTTTTCCCGAGCGCCCTTCCTATCCTGTCAGCTGTGCCCCAGTTTTTCTCCCCGGCCAGCCGACTACCTTATCCCTTGAGCCGAGTAGATTGCTACTCAGTCCTTGTATCCTGCCCTTTCCCTTGTCTTACTCGGACCTTCTTGCTGCCGAGTAAGCACTGTGAAGTGGCCGACTACCTTGTTAAGACCTGTTGTTTCCTTGTCCCCCGAGTTGCACCCGCCCGTCGGACGCCGACTACCGAAGTAGAGAAGAATCAGTCTTCACCTGCCCTCAGCACCGCTTGGACCAATGGACAATAACCTGCAGCATCGCTAGGACCAGTGGTCAGTCCGAAGCCCTGTCAGTGAGATTTCTCCAACCTGTCCTAACCTTGACCTTAATGTCTCCTCGCAGCTTCTGTGCCTGCCAACTCCTCTGACTTGTTGGCTCCAAAGTCACTCCCTGTCATATCCCTGTCAAGTTCATCTTGACTTCCTTGCTCCACCCGTTGCCCAGCTCCACCGTGCCTCAACCTTGCACGTCGGCTATATATATGGCCAACCGTGCCTCCTCTTTCCCTTGTTTTGCAAACCGGCCAGCTCCAGCTTTGCTAAGTTTTCATCCTCTCAAGCTTTGGAGCTCTGTCGCTTGGTTCGCAAGCCTGGTTCAGCCGACTGCCACCTTTTCTGCAGCCGACTACTTCTTGATCCTTTTCTTGGTGTTTTAACCATCCTGCTTATCAGTGTTTCTTTCTGCTTGTTCAGAGCCTGAACCGGTGGACGATCCAGAAGCCGCCTTCGCCGAAGAAGACCCCTCCTTGGAACAAGGCAAGCCTCTTTGAACATATTGTTTCCCATATATGCAAAACTATGTTGTTTGGAAAATATATGCATGCTTAGTTTACACCTTTTTAACTGTTGGCCTCGGTTTGCAAGCGCAACCGATGGACCTACCCGGTAGTAGCACTTATATTGGTAGGATGTTGATATATTTCTCCCTTGAGAGTTCCACAAATGGCACGCCAGCATCCTATCTGAGGATACGATGCCGAGTAGAATGGCTTAGCTCTGCAACGTTGTTTGTCGTTGGGAAAAACATTGGGTTTTACCAAACTGATTGAAAAACCCAGTACTCTGTGTATCGGCGTGTTTGCGAAACAAATAAAGTTGTGAAAATCTTGATATACAGAGACAATGCCTGTGTGGCTTGGCTATGTATTATCATTAAGGACCGTTTCCTTTGGGGATTCCATCCGAGCATCTTACAGTGCGACCAGACGGGTATTATGGGATGCCCCTGGCCGAGTAAATAGTAGGTTTAGGGAAGTTCAGTGCCGACCACTGAATCATGTGTGGATCTTTCGGCTGGAATTGGATGACTCTAGACTGGCTTTGGAAATGGCCTTGTCACGAATTTCTGGGTACAGGCCAGTACTCGGTGTAATTTTCGTGTCGGATGGGTAAAGCGCACACCCTCTGCAGAGTTTAGCAGAACTGTTCGAACAGCTGTGCCCACGGTTAAGGGCGATGCAAGGTGATTCCCATAGCGTAGATTTGTTTACCAGTGATTTGTGAAAGTGTTTGATGGGAAGGGAACCATGACCAGAGTTTGCCGAGTGAGCAAACGGAAGGCCTGTGTGGCCAGAAACGGATCTGTGTGGTCCGGGGTGCTAAGCACCATAATCAAGTGTGTGAAAAGTAAACATGATGAAGATCATGCTCCCGGGTTGTAGCCAGGGCAGCAAACTTAAGCCCCCGGGTTGTAGCCAGGGCGGCAGTTGTACAGATGTCTTCGGGTTGTAGCCAGAAGACGGATTGATCATGCTCCCGGGTTGTAGCCAGGGAAGCCAGATGAGCAAGCTTGAGCTCCCGGGTTATAGCCAGGGAAGCAAGATAGCGAGTTGCGCCCCCGGGTTGTAGCCAGGGCGGCGGCTGAGATTTGGTTGTAGCCGAGTCTCAGGGTCAACGAGTGGTTGTAGCTACTCGGGAGATACAAGACCAGCAAATACGAAGTAAAAGATGATAAGAACATGTATGATTATGCTTGATTCATTAAGTGGCGAGTTGTTGAAAAGCAACTTGCGGAATGGATAGAGGCGTGAGCCTCTGTCCGACAACTAAAATTTGGAACTCACTAGTGTTTGCCAAGAAAAGAGTTTATGAAGGCAGTTTTTCGCAAATGAAACCCTTAGCCCTTTTTGTCTGACCGACATGGCATCATTTCCGGCTTGCTGAGTACGAAAGTACTCACCTTGTTCATATATATATGTATAGTAGGTTTTGGAGATGAAGACGAAGATCCGACTGCTGCCGAGTTCCTCCAAGACCAGGCCGACTACGGAGACTTCTGAAGGTTTCGGGCCTAGTTTCCAACCGAGCCTGTGGTGTAGTTTTTGTCCAGCTTCCGCCCTGTTTCTGCTGTTTCGCTAGTTTACCTGTTGATTATTTTTGCCCATCCCGGGTTTGTCCTGGATGGATCTCTTTGTATTTATATGTGTACTCTGTTATGTATTTATTGTAACTCTGGGTTGTATCATTGTTGTGCGTATCCGACTACTAATCCTGGGATCGGGTGCCGTATGCACATGGCGGCCTTCCACCTAGTCGGGGAAGCGTCACAAGAACCGTCGATACCCATACTCATAGAGCACAGATGCTGAGGTAACAGAGAGGTGGAGCGACAAGGAATAGAATTTTTCAAGCCTACCGGATATTGCCACTACTAGGTAGGTCCATCGATTCGTCGCGTGAACCGAGGCCGAATCAATTTAATGTGCGTATTAAAATGCAGTTTGGCAAACAAAAATATTTTATAAACTAGGAGCAATAGGTTCAAAGAGTGACTTGCCTCTGTCTTCGTCTTCAAAATCTTCGAGAATCCGCGTCTGAAATAATTTCCATCATTGTCGACCACACGTAACAAGAGAAAAACACACAAAAATACTAGAAATAAAATACTATTATTAATAACTAATAGTGCCATGAGGTAGATCTTAATTTTAGAAAAATTTTGAGACTTGAACGAGGTTGATCGGAGTTACAGTTGAAAAGATATGGATTTTTTGAAGTTTAAAGTATTTTTCTAGAAAAGAAAAGAAAATTATTTGAATTGGAATAAGATATTTCAGGAATATTCTGGATCTGATAGGTGGGGCCTTTTGTCAGTGGGGGAAGAGAGAGAAGCTGAGATGTAGGGCCCTCATGTCAGTTGTCGGAGGATGAAACCTCGACGGCGGGAAGTCAGGAGACCCCCTTTGAGATTCGGCCAGGGGAGTGGTTCTCAGGTGACTGCGACGTCAGACGGATTAACGCTCGGGCAGGAACAGAGGGGGCCCGAGCTGGAATCAGGGGGGGTCCGGACCGTCCGATTCGGGACTGGACCGTCCGAACCGTGGTGACACAGAAGGGTCCGGACCGTCCGCTTCGGGTCCGGACCGTCCGAAGCGTAGTAATTGCGCGGGGAAGACGATGAACAGCGGATGGTTGGAAGAAGCGATCGACGCACAAGGGAGACAGGAGGATTTATACAGGTTCGGGCCGCACGGAGGCGTAAAACCCTACTCCTGTGTGTATGCTATGTGGAGATGAATGTGGTTTGCTGTGTTACAAGGTGAGCCCCGGGGTGCTCGGAAGCTAGCCCAGGAACTCCAAGGTTTGAGCGCCAGAGTCCTCGAGAGTTCGAGTCTGAGTGTCAAAGGCGGGAGCTCCAGCTCAGAGTGTCTAAGGCGGGAGCTCCAGCTGAGAGAGTCTGTTTCTAAATGTGGCATGGATCCTCCTTTATAGGCGAGGAGAGTCCACAGCGCCAGCACACCGAGAGAGAGAGAGTTTCTGGAGAGTTCTCCGGTCCTCCCCTCCGCCTGCGACGCCCACGCCGGAGTTGGAGAGACGTCCAGTCGCTCCCGTCCGCCTGCGACGCCTGCGCCGGAGTTGGTACTGCTCGTCTGGTCACGCTCGGTCAGCACGTCGCCGTGAGCGGACGGAGCATGGAGATGGGACGGCGCCTGCCTCCGCTGCCGGGGCGTGGACATCCGGAGCCTCCATAGTCAAAAGCGCTCTGTCTGTACAGTGAAAGGAGCCTCCATAGTCAAAAAGGTTCTGACTGCGTAGGGTGCGGGCCCCACGGGTGGTTGGAGAGCTGACGCCCACACGTGGCAGAGTAGTAGGCAAGTTGGTCCGCAGAGTCCTTCAGTGAATCGGCATCGGCGGTCGGTAGTCGGCCGTCGGGCCTGGGTAGTCGGCAGTCGGCCCCGGGCCCGGGCATCGGCACCCGGGACCGGAAGGATCGGCGCCCGGGCCCCCGGGCCATAGGCCGTCGGCCGTCGGGCCCGGGCATCGGCGCCCGGGGCCGATGGAGATGGCGCCCCCGGTGCCCAGCGGGACGTTGACCGTAGCCGGCCGTCTCTTCTGCAGAAAGTGGGCCCGGAGGAACTGACGTGGCCGGAGATCCACGCGTCCCCGCAGAATGTGGGACCCCCAGTCCCATTTCGCCGACATCAGTGAAACAGGAAGAGAGAGAGGGATGACAAGTGAGGCCCACAGGACAGAGAGAGAAAAAGAAAGGGCCAAGGTCAGTGGGGCCCACATGTCATACAGTGGGAGAGAGGGAGTAGGACTACACGTCAGTGGGACCCACATGTCAGTTGTGAGATGATTAAGGAAATGGGCCCACAAGTCAGTATACACAGGGATAAGATGGTGGGTCCTAGATGTAAGTGACCCATTTTTAATCTATTGATTAATTAAGTCGTGGTCCCACATGGCAGAGATATAGAGGGGGGCGAGGGCCACTCGTCGGGGAGAAACAGAGAGAGAGCGAAAGGCAGAGAGAGAGCAAGCGGCTGGGGATCGACAGCCGGCGCTGGCTCGAGCCAATCCGGCGGGCGGCGGCTCGCCGTAGGGGCTGTGTGCGGCGGGGAGGAGCGGGGAAGTTGGGGACGTGCTTGAGCAGCTCGGATCGGGGATTGGAGCGAGCGGCGGAGGCTATCGGCGAGGATCAGAGAGCGGCGGGAGGGAGAGGATGGCGCGCAACGGCGGCGGGACACAGGCGCCGGCGGCGGTGCTTGGGATGAGGTTTAGGCGCGGGGTTTTAGGGGGAAATAGGAGAAGGGAGGAGATAGGAGGTGCTCACTGAAGAGGGAAAAAGGTTGACGGCGGCGGCTTCCCGAGCTAGAGCTCGAGCTTGGACCTGAGGGGCAACGCGGCCACGGCGAGGGATAGGGAGGAGAGACGAGGGCGTCCGGGTTTTATAGACGAGGGAGATGGCGCAAGCGGATAGGCTAGAGAGGTGGTGGCACGAGCTCCGAGCGGCGCCTATGGTGGTGGCGCAGCTAGCGAGGTCCGGACGGTGGCCGGATGCAGCACGGCAGCTCGCGGCGCGAGGTTGGGGTCACGGGCAGCGGGTTTTCGGTGAGGAGCTCGAGGAGGGCATGGCGGCGGTGGCCGGCCGACCGTGACGCGACGCGACGACGGCGATGCTACGCGGTTCACGTGGGCAATTTGCCGAACGGTTGTCGAGTGAGAGAGAGAGCCGTGCGGGGGAAGACGACATCGACGCACGGGCCCCAGCTGGCAGCGGCACGGGCTGAGGCGTGGGGGAGGGATGGCCACTGACGTGCAGGGCCCTGTTGCCAGTGCTTGCAGGAGGCCGAGGGGGGTTGGGCCGTGGGCCTGCTGGAGAGGAAGAGAGAGGAGAGGAGGCCGAGCAGGCCGAGAGAGAGGGACGGCCCAGCTAAAACTGTGATTTTTTTTTGTTTTGCTGAGGTTTTCAGGGAGGGTTTCAAAGAGAATTTCAATACAAATTCAAATCAAAATTTGGTATTTGGACTTGGAAAAACTCAAGGATCCAAGAAAGGGTTTTATGTGTAGGAACTTTAAGGTTTTTGAGGGAGGAAGAGAAAGGAATTTTAGGGGTATTCTAAATTCAATTGTTTTGGGAATCTTGATCAGGATTTTGGAAAGAAATTTTTTATGGAAATTTGAGCAAGATATTTTGATTTTCTTGGGGGAATAAAACAAGGAAATTTTATTGGACGGTTGAGGAGGGGAATTCGAATTGCAAAACTCGAATTCAGGATTTGAATTTGGATTGGGATTTTGACTAGGGAATTTTGGGATTTTCGAGGAGGGATAAAGTGAGATCCTTGGCACTTTTAGTCCTTAGGCACACATAGAAACTCGAATTTTGGAAAGTAGGATTTTATTAAAATAGTTTTTAACGACCCAAAAAATCAGGACGTTACAGAAGACGAAGCCATACAAAATCTCCAGGCTGAAACTTAAGATCCCGATGTTTACCATCATAATACTTCTTATAAAGTTGTTGGGCTTGCACGAGACGATCACGAACGTCAGCCAAGAAAGAATCTCGTTCTCCTAGAAGTTGGTCGACTGCAGCCACATGACCTGTGCCAGATTTATATGAACGAAGTGTCGGTGGATCCTGGCCATATACCACCCGAAACGGAGTGTCACACAGAGAGGACTGAAAACTAGTGTTGTAGCAGTATTCGACCCACGGTAGCCAACGGAGCCAGTCGCGCGGCCGATCACCCAAAAGTCACCGAAGGTACATTGCAATAGTCTTGTTGACAGCCTCGATCTACCCATCGAACTGAGGATGGATGGCAAAACTCATATGGAGTTTGACCGCAGACAGCCGAAATAGTTCATCCCAAAATCTGCTAGTAAACACCGGATCACGATCACTCACAATATAGGCAGGAATGCCATGCAAACGAATGATGTCAACGAAGAAAGCCTTAGCAACTGAACAAGCAGAGTATGGATGTCCCAATGAATAAAGTGAGCGTACTTGGAAAAACGATCCACCAGTGAAAGAATGACAGACTTGCCGTGTACCTTAGGAAAACCTTCAACAAAATCCATGGAGATATCAGACCAAACCTATGACGGTACTTCCATTGGCTGGAGCAAACCGGCTAGGTGCAACTGTTCTAATTTGTTACGCTGACAAACTGAGCAAGCTTTGATGAAATCCTGCACTTCCGCACGGAGACGAGGAGAGTGAAAGTCGGCATGCACCCGTTGGAGCGTTTTCTGAACACCTTCATGACCCATGGCGTGTGCAGCCTCAATGACAACCGACAACATTTGCGAGTCGGGAGGAATGTACGCTTTTCCGTTGTAGGTCAACAAGCCATCCATGGCCGCCCATGCTGCAGACAGGCCACCAGCACGCAGCTGCTCATGGAGCGCCACCAATGCCAAGTGGGACATGTTTGCCTGGCAAAGCTCATCGAAGAAAGCAAAAGATGGTGCCAATATGGCGGCGACAGCCACCACCTCTGCATCACTCTGGGACAAGGCATCTGCCACCGTATTCTGCCGTCCGAGCTTGTATTCCACCATGAAGTCGAACCCCAAAAGCTTGCTCACCCACGCATGTTGCAGGATTGTAGACAACCGTTGATCCAACAGGAACTTGAGATTGTAGTGATCTGTGCGGACGACAAAAGCACGACCCCAGAGATAAGGATGCCAATGGCGTACCGCCTAAACAAGGCCAATGAGCTCGTGCTCGTAGACAGCCAGCTTAGGGTGGCGTGGAGCAATTGGCCTATTGAAATACACCACCGGCCCTGTGCCTTGATGGAGGACGACACCAAAACCTTGGCGAAGTCGGCCAACTGCAATGTGGGCTCCGTGGTGAGCGCCTCTTGGAGCGCCCAGAAGGCCTGATCAACGTCCTTCGACCAAGCAAATGCCTCACGCTTGAGGAGACATGTGAGGGGTGCTGCCAGGATGCTGAAACCTTTGATAAAACGGCAGTAGTACCCGGCGAGGCCGAGGAAACCTCGAAGCATGCGGACCTTCTGTGTATCCATGGCCACGCCGTCTTCGGAGATCACGTGGCCGAGGTATGCCACTGACGACGCCCCAAATATACACTTGGAACGCTTCAAAAACAGATGGTGGTGCTGCAACAAAGTAAACACAGCCCAGATGTGGCGAAGATGCTCTGCCCATGATGTACTATAAATAAGAATATCATCGAAAAACACAAGGACAAACCGGCGGAGGAAGGGCTGCAACACTTCGTTCACGAGGGCTTGAAATGTTGCGGGTGCATTCGTGAGGCCGAATGGCATGACGAGGAATTCAAAGAGTCCTTGGTGTGTCCGGAATGATGTCTTCTCAACATCAGCTGGCCACATGCGAACTTGGTGGTAGCCAGACCTTAGATCGAGCTTGGTAAAAAATTGTGAACCGTGGAGCTCATCCAGGAGTTCTTCCACCACCGGGATTGGAAACTTGTCCTTCACTGTGCAATCATTAAGGGCACGGTAGTCGATGCAGAACCGCCAGCTCCTGTCGTGCTCCTTGACAAGGAGGACGGGTTTCGAGAATGCCGACAAGCTCGGGCGGATGATACCTTGTTCCAGCATGTCGGCGCATTGTCGTTCAAGTTCATCCTTTTGGTGTTGCACGTAGCGGTACGGCCACACCGCCACCGGTCCAGTGCCTGGAAGGAGGTGAATCCGGTGCTCCCTAGCACACTGGGGTGGCAGGCCACGCGGTTCTTGGAAAAGGGCGTCAAACTCTGTCAACAGTGCAGCCATGACGTCGGGCCTAGAGCAAATGCGTGCGAGGGTGACGTCAGGCAGTACTGGTGCGCCAATGCCGTGCCACACAACGCGGCACCCTACGTGCTTGAAGGACACTTGAAGCGTGGAGAAATTACAGAGGATAGGTCCCAAAGTGCCGAGCCACTAGACCCCGAGGATAATGTCGAAATCGACCAACGGGATCGCATAGGAGTCCACTTGGAACTTGTCACCACTGATGTTGATGTCAAGGCCACAGACCAAGCCACTGCAGCCCAGCCGGTCGCCGTTGGCCACGACAACGTTGAGCCCTTCTCACGGCAAGAGGCGAACGCCGGCCGCACTCACCGCAAACTCCGCGATGAAGTTGTGTTGACCCAGTGTCTAGGAGTGCCACCATCTGTACGTCCCTGATCTGCACGTGGAGCTGCATCGTCATGCTTCCCTATGGTCGCATGTTGGCGAAAGCGTAGAGGGAGATGCCTGGCCCTCCCTCGGTGGCCTCGGTGTTGGATGGTGATTGATCAGGCTCCTCATTGTCAGAGGGTGCGCACAGCCAAAACAGCCGCTTGCACCGGTGCTCAAGCACAAATTTCACATCACAATTGAAGCAAAGACCGGCCTCGTGTCGTCTTTGCATCTTGTTTGCTGAGAAGACGTGGTGAGGGATGGTGTTGCGTGGTGCACTCGCCGTGGCTACCGTCGCTGGGCGCAATACTGACTTGGTAGTGCCTCCTGTTGTCCCTCCTGGCGTGGGCGCGCGTGTGACCGCCGGACATGCCAGCATGGCCTTGGGTGTCTTTGTCTTTGGGCCGTCCTCCACTTGTGCACACAACTCATATGCACATGCCAAGCTCGCTGCCGTCTCTAGGGACGCCGAAGCTTGGAGCTCGACGTCAATGCGCAAGGATCCCTGCAACCCTGCGGTGAAGAGCTCAACCTGTTACTGTTTCATGAGTGGCCCAACGCGGCTGAGAAGTGCTAGGAAGCGCTCATGGTACTCCTGTACCGTCCCGGTGCGACGTAGCTCAACAAGAGTGCCAAGTTTGTTGTAGCATAGTGGGGGTGGAACGTGAGCTCGACCATCTCCGTGAAGCGCCGCCATGGCGGTGTACCGTACTCCTACTCGATGCGTGTGTACCATTGCTGCGCTGCCCCAGTAAGGTGAAACGCTGCGATCCACACCTTCTCCTCCTTGATGGTGCGTTGGCCGCGAAAGAATTGTTTGCAGCGGCTCAGCCATGTCGTGGGGTCTTCCTTGCCATCAACACATGGGAAAATTCCACTTGTGATAGCGGGGAACCTTGCCGTCCAGCGATCCGTCATTGCGCCCTCCTCCTAGATGTGAAAAAAAATCCCTTGCCGTCTCGGTTGGCTGCGGCCTTGCTGCTCACAAGGCTTTTTATCCTCTCATCCAAGGTGTTCAACTTCTCCAAGCGTTTGAGGATTTCGGCCAATTGTTGTCCAATGCCATCATTGTTGGACGTCGACATGGATACAGGCGCAGGATGAGGCTCTGATACCAAATTGTCACGGCCCGGCAATGGCCGCAAGTTGTATGGGCGAAACGATGGAGGCCGAAGCCTTGGGCTTCGCAGCTGTCAAGGCACGACGGCCGGCGACGATGATAACCAGAAAAGAAAAGCAATGCGTAGGGGAGATCGGGCGCATAGGAGAAAGAAAGAACTCGAGAGAGATATTGGAAATTGATATCTTCTTGCTTGATCTGTTGATACGATATAGACTCCTTTAAATACCCCTAATAACTTTACCTCCAAGCAAACCTTCTAATACTTATATGTAAACAACTCAACTTACCACTAACAAACCAACAGACCACCTATACATATTGATCTAAGAGTCTACTGCCTAACTAGATGTGGAACTCAACTTGGACTTAGGCTTCCGACGTGCATACTAAATCCCCCACATGACAGGTTGTATCCATGCAAATGTACAACAATAAAATGAGGTTAGTAGTTAATTTAATCAGATTTTCAAAATTATTGTAGATTAAAAGAATCAGACGTGAAATATTGAACGTGCCTGAAGCTTCAGCTCAGAAAACTTAGCCGTCTCCTCAACAACAACATTCCTGTCCCACTTATTATTCAGATATTCCTCCCAACCATCATCACGAACCATTGCCTCACCGTATGTTCAGTTCCCACAGACATGATAGTGATATCTGGAGTTAGCATAGGCTTCTCTTTCCTCAATTCCTTATACAGAGTAGGCGATCTTCCAGTCGAAAATACAATCGAAAATACAAGTAGAGAATCCTGGCAGTAAACAGACTCCCATAGGGTGCCAAATCTAAGCAAGGACAAGTTCTCCTCGTCATGATGATCAACCTGCAAATTTGAATTGAAAAAGGATTAACATAACATACAACAGGCTGTATCTGAACAAGTCCAAGATATGAGTTGAAAAACACACACCATCGTATGGTCAAGATCTGAAACGATCATAAGACGTGCAGAACCATTGAGCTTATCCATTTTAGGAACCTGCAAACATGGTTGTGAACTTGAGAGGTCTTAAGACTTGGCCAGAACATTAAAGAAAAAGACTATGCATTTTTATTTTTACATCCTGAGCAGCTGCACCAAACTACGCAGTTAACAAGCAAGTGAAACACCTGTTTGTTTAAGTAGCAATTGAGAATTCCTAGGTAGCATATGAAAACAGCTATTTGTTTTTACTTTCTTTTCTCCATTTTCCTAATGTATCTATAGATTTACAGTGGTAACCATGAATTGTTGTAAAACGTAAAACAACTTGCTGTCCAGGTATGTGCTCAAAAAGCGTATTGGATTCGTTTCAATTAAGGCCGCTATAGGGTTATAACTAAAATATAAATAGTCATCAAGTTTTAATATAAATGTCGTACTGAAAGCTCAGTTGGTGCTAAAATAAAATGTATATGTGATTCATTGCAAATTGTTCCTTTTGTCTTTTGGTACAGAACTACAGATAAACCAGTGAAGGCAAGATGATAATCTTGGAAATGATCCCCTGTCTTCAGTTGAAATGTTAGAGCACACCAGTGCCACTAAATGGGCTTGAGTCATCCAATTAAATAGAAAATCGCCAAACTGTAGAAAGAAATTCAGGATTACACAATTCAGGATCCAATTCCATAACAAAAAGAGAAAAGAGAAGAAACAACAACCTGCTTGGAGAAGAGACCTGGGGAGGTGAGGACCTCCGCGTCCACAGAAGCCGACGCCGCACCGTCGGCAGTGGGGGAAGTAGAGGCGGCGGCGGCAGCTGAGAGGGAGGAGGGAGGAGATAGGGGCATGCGGCGCTCGGTGAGATGGAGGAGCCTGTGGCGGATAAAGGAAGGAGGAAGGAGATCGCGCGTAGGCGAGGGGAAGAAGAGAGTTCTTGGTGGCGCGGCTGAGGGGAAGGAGGAGGAGATCGGCACATGTGGTGAGCGGGAGGGGAGGAGATCGGCGAGCGTGGTGAGGAGGAGATTAGTGCGCGATGAGGATGATGACGCCGGCGAAGGCAAAGTTGGCACCGATGTGCAGGTTCTCGCCTCGGAGGTTGGGGCTCAGGTACGGCAGCGCAGGGGGCGGCGACGTCGTGGAGGGGGGATCAAGGGGCAGCGACGTCAGGGGGATCCAGGCGGCGGCGGAGGCGGTGATTAAGGAAGGGCCCGTATGGGAGGCGCAAGGGGGTAGCGTGGGCAAGGTGATGCGTGGGTGCATATGGGAGGAGCGTGGGATCAACCTGAGGCGTTGGATCTGAAATAAAAGAGCGTGAAAGAAATTTAAGCCCTTGAAAGGAAAATCACTACCATCACAAGAGTTGAGTTTTTTTAAGTAGTATATAGATTATCATGTTATAAAAATACTCTCATAAATTTCTCTCTTTTTTTCATTGTTCAGATCAATTTTAAACATGAATTTTGCCTGAGTGATAGATATTGTCAAATATTTTCAAAACTTCACATAACCATTTGCATTGCATGTAGGAGTAAAACGCACAAAAGGGGTCATGCCCTTGAGGGGGATTACAATCCATCTTACGTGAACGCGTAAACTAATAGAGCAAGAACCACCACAAAAAGGAACATCACAATGGATGGTTAGAAAGCACAACATTACTTATTTGATAGTAGTTTGGTTATGTACAGATGGCTTCCACAATGGAGAAAGGTAGCAAATGCTGCAAGATCAACACATCCACCACCACTTCATATGTTTGTTGCTAAAATAACTATTACTGAATTGCATCAATGCATCCAAATTACTTACTTGGAACCTCAATAGCAGGCAATCAGGAATCCTAATGATACTATATACATATGCAATCCTATTTACTCCTAAGCAATAGAGAGAGGGCCGAAGCGTGATCAATCTTGCCGTTCAGCACTTACCTAAACTTGGGTACCTGACAAGATCGCCAAGGCTCCTACCAAACACACAAACAAATGGCAACGCCGCAATGGCATGTAGTGCCAGAATGCCTCTTCCAGGCGGTCCTTGCCAGCACAAGACCCTGGCTGGCATTGGCAGTCCAGATACCACCACAATTCAAGACAAATGCACATCGCGCCTTCAGCACAGGAAGCAGTAATGAAGAATCATTGAATGATCGATATATCAGAATTAGGGCGAAGTCAGTGATTAGCAGTCCTTGTTAGTAACTGAGGCATGATTGTCCAGGACAACGGATTCAGGTGATGAGTTCACGCTACTCAACTTGATGGTGTCGCCTATGACTGGCAGCTTAGACTTTGGAGCCAGAAGCTTGGCCTCCTCGTAGGAGTAAATATAAATCCGTTTCACCATGCTGCAAAATTCACTGCAACAACATGCATTACCATCAGATTAGGACTTCGATGCCAAAAAATTGCATCAATCATACAAACATGAAGAGGTAAGGATTCTTACTCCCAAGGATCATCCCCAACAAGCATCATATCATCCTCATCATCGGTGTAAACAACTTGCCATCTCTTCAGAGTGGGACACAACTCGCCCTGTATATCAAACATCTCCTCCAACTTGCAGTGAAGATCACCATAACTACGTAGTTTTGTCAAGTCCACAGCCCTTCCAACTGCCATTCCTTGCATAATTACCTGCATGAGGAACAGTAATCAAATGAGCTGTCCGCTTCAGCATCTTGAAAATGGAAATAATGTGACAAACTTTTACCTTTGTGCAGCTCCTAACTTGACGACTTTGGGACTCAAGAAGAGAGCGCTCGCTGCTTGTTGCGGGGGCATCAGATTTATTGCCATTAGATGGCTGTGAGATCTGATCAGAGTCCACATCAATAGAGAGAACAGTTTGATCATAACCAACACCTGAAACAGTAGCCGCAGGCAGGGCTTCTTCTACAGCTGAGCTTATCTCAATTCCAAATAATCTGCAACCAACGGTAGTTGGTTCTTGCTTTCTTTCAACTCTGACTTTGTTAGTGCTAGCAGCAAAAGAGTCCGCTCTTGAGTCCCTCACTGACCAGTAGAACTGATTGCTTAGTATGGATGGCTCGTTCTTTGAATTGAATTCAGCATTTGATGATGCTGAGAAGATTGACGCAGGAATTGAAGGAAATATCTCTCGAGCCCGTTGCGGTTCCGAAAATGAGAGAGTTTGGGCTGCTTCAGATGGGGATTTCCATAGTCCTGATGTAAGTCACCAGCATTGAAATGTTAAACTGGATCATACACCAAGTAATACGAAAATTGTTGTGCATAACTGGGGTGGTAATGGGCCAAGGCCCATGGGTTCTTTCACAACTCACCTCAGCCCTCTTACATTTTTAGCTCACAAATCTATAAAAAAGTCAGCCCAACAATTTTTGGGCCCAACCCTTAAATTCTGTAGGCCAAAAAGTTGGGCCCATTACCACCCCTATGCATAAAAATGACCTGAGCCTTGTATTCAAGAATCAGAGCGATAATTGTCACAGGTGCCAAGGACTTCATTCTTACCAAAACTTGGAGGAAGTTCTGAAACCACAGAAGGTGACGCTGGAGGCCTTGCACGCTTATTCCTCAATGGAGGTTGAGGGGGTTGTGGATTAGTTGCATCCAATGGTTCCAGTTCCCATGGTGAAATTCTATCTGGACGGAGAATGGACGAAGGTTCATCCCATTGGACCTACGAATAATTACAGGACAGAATCAGATGCAGAACACAACCAAGAGACCAAGACATGAACCCACAAAAAACACCTAAAAAAAAGCTCATCCAATTTAACCCTCAAAATTCAAAACTCAAATCTTAATTACCTTAAGAGATTTCCAGTCAGAATCTGCCCATGGAGATGTTGACATTGCTGGCACACTCCCAATACCAATAATTGTTCCACTGAACCTGTGAACACAGAAATGTTTATGATGTGCAACCTAAACAGTAGGAGTAAAGCTAGAATCATTTTGCAGAAAGAAATCCAAGATTATACCTTCTTTCAGGAGCTTCATCGCCTTCAAATCTCATCTTAAACCTCATTCCAACAGACAAGTTCTGTTTCTTAGCTTCAAGGTACTTGTTAACGCTCACAACAAACTCTGACCGGCTTGTTCTGACAACAGAATAGAAGATGTACATTAAGTTTAGTCTGCAAGGTTATTTTTATGTAAACGTGCACATCATAATGCTCATTAGGATAACCCAAGTTTTACTTCCACTTTATAAAAAAGAACGAATGGATGGTGGGGGTAAATCATCATACATAAGTTTATCTTTTTAGATAATGCATACTCTGAGCAGAATGAATAATATGCCAATAATTCCGTATTTCAGTTTGATATAGGTCTAAGGGTCAAGTTTTACAATTAAATTTTGCACCATAAATTAATATAATAAAGGACCAGAAACAAATATCACTAGAAACAAAATAGACATAACCAAAATGAGAATTTATTGAACCTGGGTTTGTAGAAAACAGAAAAGAGGGTTCCAGTGGAGATAGCATGGGAAGCTGTTGCCAGGACTCCAAGATGCATGCTGTGGCTTGATATGACAGATGAGGGAATGTTATTTACTTGTCTCATAAGTCTCCTTACTCCAACCCGCAGCTCACCACTTTCGCCCCTGCCAATTATTCAATGATATTTAGCTCAAGAACCCAGTAATGACTATAGAGTAGGTACATCCACAACTAAACTCATGAGATAGATGCAAATGCACGTAATGCCTTCAAGTTACATGCTTAGTATTGTGTACCTCAGGAAGATAAATGCATCGCCAGCAACCAATCTTTTTGAGCTGACAAAGACACTCCAGCCGGTTGTAAGCAGATGCCTCCTAGGTTGTCCTACAAAAAAGGAAAGATATGAGACTGCAATTGTGAAAGTGATATACACCGTAAATATTCCAAGAGCTACAACATCAGTAGTTGTTGCATGTTAGATGTTACTGTTTACTTTACACAATGGTAAGCATATGTAGTTGTGAAAAATAATGTGTTACACCAAAACAATAAGGACAACATAGTGACAACAAGATTGGAACAGAATCTGGCCAAATGGTAAGAGAATTTTTTAGACCACACATAGCCCTGCTTCTACTGAAAGCATAACAGAACACCGAATGATGAGATAGCTAGTTACCACGAAAGATGTGACGGAAATGCCACTCCGTTCCATGGAGATCTTTGGCAACCAGTTCTTGACATGGTGGATTCTGAGACATGTCCTGCAAAGCAACCACACCATTCAATAATATCATAAACCGGTACTACCTACAAGAAGATATCTGACACTTGGATATAACAATCTAGACAACCAGTGGAGACATAATATGCTTTTAATACTAACCAGCTGAGGAAGACACTCTTCAGCATGCCTCCTAAGAACGGAAAAACCGCCATGGGTGCTTGTGTCTGAAGCTGTTAATGTCTTGCAAAAGGAATGAGCTGTGCATTTCTCAAGTTCTTGGGGCTCAGGATCCGGACTGGTGAGTTCACTTCGCTGATTAAGCAAATGCAATTGCAAGCAAACAAATCAAAAGATGTGAATGACGAAAAGATTAGATGTATAACTATTAAAGGACGCTGCAACAAGAAAGGAGAAATACTATAATAGCATGCACTGCAAAAACAACATCTACCATTGCATGTTGGGAGGGGGTAGAGAAATACTCACATCAGCTTCTGGTTGCAGCATAATTTGAGCATAAACTTCATCTGAATCAGCCTCCGCCTGTATTGCAGAATTCAACCGATAAGCATGGAATAATATTTCTGGCTACAGTAACCGGACCGACGATTTCCAGCACACTCACATGGGAGGTTACACCAGACAGAATAAAAAAAACACTGACCCGGAGTTCTACGTTGACCACGCTGCATAGGATCTTGGATGGTAGATTGAACATCGGCAAGTACTGGTCAAGTTGCTGGTTTGTAGACGCCTCAAGCTATAGAACAAACCATGATCAGTTTGAGGAGAAAAGAATTAAATAAAAAAAAAGATCGATCAACGAGATTTGGCATGAAGAACTCATAGATCACCGATCGGTGACTGGGAGCACCTGTTCCATATGGCCCTGGGGAAAGTAGTAGACGCGCTCGCCGCGCTTAGGGACCGTGACCAACGGACCAGCACAAGCATGCCATAGCTCCCGGAATAGTGCATCGCTACATGTTCCTACACAGAAGCAATTGATTCGCAAAACAAAATGAGACATCAGAACAAGTGAGACGAAGTGAGAAACAACAGTTGTTTTTTCTCCATTTATAGTGCCAAAGATTGATCTTTAATTATGAGAAATCCGAAGCATATTTGAAGCGCACAAAGATCCACTAAGCCAATACCGCTTATCATCAACAGGCAAGCATCAATTCATTAGCTAAACTAGCCACAAACGGAAATGACCAAACAAAATTGGCGGCGAAAACATTCATCAGCTTTTGCCTATTTGAAGGATCACAATTCAGAAGTATAGTACGCAGAGCTAAATAAACAAAAAAAATTACACAAACATCATAAACCGTGGGAACAGAGCGTAGTTTACCCATATCAGCAAGGTTGACAGAAACTATTCAAGCAAAAAAGGATTGGATTGCCTAATATTTCTCTCTTCTCGTTGGTAACGTCGACTCAAAATTAGGCGGAAATTTCGGCACCTTTTCAACACAAAGCCAGTCAACTACTCAAGTCACTTAAATCACTATTGTCTCGGTCTCAAACCACCAAACTTCCACGCCAAACCACCACCAAAATTTCAACCAAGACAGCTCTGCAGCTACCGGAAAAAAGGGGACAAAAATTCAACCGGAAAATACGACGATGGGAACACGAACTCGAACCTGAGCCACCGGCCGCGCCACCGGGATTCGCCGTCATCTCCATCGCGGCGGCCATGCCTCCTTCCAAAAAAACACCACTGGAAAGGAAACCAACAGACCGGGACGCCTCACGATCTACTGCCACTGAATCTATTCCCAGCCCAACTCCATGGATCTGCTCTGCCCCGTCGACGACGACACTCACACTCCTCCAGTATCCGGGCGGGAGGGAGAGGGGGATCTCGCCGGACGAACCCCAGGCGCAGTCGGATCCTGGTTCCGGGGTCAAGGTTGGCGCGGCGCTGTGTTGGTGAGGAGAGGAGGTGCGCGTGTGGTGGTGGTGGTGGGTTGCCGATGCTCGGTCGGCTCAGGCTCTGGCTGCCACTACTGGTAGCCGCCCTGGTCTCTTGGCTTTGCGCCTTTGACAGCGAACGGCGGCGGCGGTCGCGGTCGCGGTCGCAGGAGGGCAGCTGCACGAGGCAGAGGAGGCAGGCAGGCACCGCCCAGTGGAGGTGGGAGAGAGACGCGGGTGGTGGTGGATGCTTGGTGGTTTGGTTGGTTCGCGCGGCGTTTTGGCCTAATAATTGGGCACGCATCGCTCGCATCGGACGGCGCAGGACGGGCGCGGTGGCGCGTCGCCGTACAGCGGCGAGGGCAGGGGGAGGGGAGGGGGACGCGAATCTTTTCTGCGTCGATGCGTGCGGTCGTGTGCACTGTACTACCGTGCGGGTACGAGCCCGTGGTGTTGTCACCGTCGCGTCTCCATGGATGGCCGGATCCGACATGTCTCGTCGGGGGATCTGCTGCGCCGCGACGTCCGACCGCGTCTGGCCACCCCCACATGGGCTCTCTCTGTGGCCTGTCTGACTGGCCTCCTTCCCTTGCGGCTTTTCGCTGCTGCAACCCCGTGGTACGGACGCACGTAGCTGCAGCGCAAAAGCTAGTACTACGTGGCCTACTCATGGCCCGTGACCGGCGGTGCGACCGACGAGTCGTCCCCGGTGTCCGTACCCCCAAGAGAACACCGTACACGCGTTGCCGTGACGCCGTGAAGCGTGGCGTCTCACCGGGCCACGCTGGCTGGCAGGTGGGCCCAGGGAGGGAATGGAAGAAGGGAGGGCTTTGGATTGGATGCGTCGCGAGGGCAGTAGCATGTCCCTCACCGACCCGGCATGCAACCGCACCCACCACAAAAGCCAGCCACTGTCGCGCCGAGCAAAGCAACCTATACGCCTCTCGCTTTCGCTCGCTCGCTCTCTTTCTTTCTACTACCTCCGTCCAAAACGAGCTAAAAAGATTAAAATATTTTTTATTTTAATAAATTTTAATATATTTATTTTATAATTTAATAAACTTTAATGTATTTGTCTCTCGCTTTAGTAAATTTTAATATATTTATTCTTTAGTTTTATAAACTTCAAGATATTTATTGTTTTAAATATAAAGTTAAGCAGGATAGGCTAAAGATGAATTATTTTGAGAGGAAGGAAGTATTTTCTCCTCCAACCTGAGCGCCGGCTGGGCCCGCTGTCATCGGCACGGCTGCGCGTGCGGTCGCGTGGAGGAAACAGCTGAGCCACCCATGTGGCCACATGTGATGTGAACGGCCAGCACCAGCGAGCGAAGTCCAACGACGCAGCTGCCCCGTTCGTGCGTGGTGGATGGGCGCTGGACAGGATTAGGTAGAGATAAATGGTTTTGTGTGTTGACGATTTCCTTTCTTGGGTGCATGTCCTCTTCTGTGTTAATGCAGCATACTCTGCTGCTACCTAATGCCCTAACGCTGTGGACTATACCAAGTTGCGGTTTTTCTATTGAGGGATTTCTAATGGGCAGTATGGGAAATTGGATAATGCGGTTGTTTGGAAGGTGCTATGCAGTTTATGGTCTTTTGACTTGGTACCCCTTGAAAACAAGTTAGAAAAAAAATACAACGCAAGTAATTGTGCCTCCGTCTATACACAAGATGGAAAAAGAATAATAGTGTTCTCGCTTATCATGGTAACAACACGAAGACTGTGTTCGGCACTACATGTTCGACTTATATTTTTAACGCCGTAAAATAAGACAAGCCATTAATATATAATTAATTAAATTTTAACTATTTATAAATTTAAAAAATAGATTTATTTAATTTTTTAAAATAACTTCTATATAGAAATTTTTTAAAAAAACGTACTGTTTAGTAGTTCAAGAAATATGCTCACGAGAAACGAACGAGGTTTTCGCCTGTTACTACATATTCGAACGCTATCTAAAACATAATAGAAGTTGTACGTACATAATTTCATCCATTAAGATTTTGATCCTAACAGCACACATATGCCCGTGCGAGTGTGCTTTTGGTAGAAAGTTTAGTATGGTCGTGGACTTGCTACTGGTCTTTGTCTCTTTGAGTTGATGTATATGAGTGGTGTGTTTGAGTATGTCTCTTATATGTGATGGTGAAAATCTTAAAATTATTCCCTTTAACTCTGTTCTTATCTGCTGTTTGATCCCAACACTAAAATTTGGAAGGACGACAAACATGGATTTGACGATCAAAACAAAGCAAGATGTTGACGCGGTCTAAAGTCCAAAACATGCACGTATGGTTAGAATCGGGACATAGGAGTAACATATATAGTGCTTGGTGCACCCCTAAAATGTGTACCAGTCTTCTTAGTATCTACTGCCTAGTTGTTCCATCATCGTTGTGTACCGTGTGCGTTGCCGGCAACGATGGATTGAATGCGAGGTGCACGGGATGGAGGCGAGCACGATCAGTTCCTTCGAACCTTGTTGGAGTTGGAGGAAATGAGAGCGCGGCACCAAAACGAATGAGGCTGCCTTCGTTTCTATAAGTTACCTTAGGTACTCTTTCGATTTTTTTGTTAGTACGCTTTTAAAACCATTAATTAGTATGTTTTGTATAAAAACTTTCTATATAAAAGTTTATCTTAAAAAAATCAAATAGATTTATTTTTCAAGTTTATAATAGTTAATACTCAATTAATTATGTGCTAATAACTTGTCTTGTTTTACGTGTCGTGAATAAACTCAGCCGAACCGTCAAAACTAACGCAGAAGGAGATAGTATAAGTAGGTAGTAGTTGGCACACAAAACAAAAATAACCATTAGAACATAATTAACTATGTAACTTTTAATATAAAGTTTTCTTCAAAATTTGCACCGTTTAATAGCATAAAAGTATGCCACTCATGGATTTGGAGTAGCCAGCCCATTAAGGCTGTATTTGGTAGGGCTTGTAGCTTAAGCTAGTCTCTCGATCTCTATGAACATGTTTCTTGAACTGCTAAATATGGAGTTTCTTAAAAAAACTTTCTATATAAAAGTTTCTCTAAAAAATCAAATAAAACTATTTTTCAAGTTTTTAATTATTAATAATTAATTAATCATACGCTAATAATTTATCTTGTTTTGCGTGCCGTAAATAAGCAGTAGTCAACCGCACTTTCTAACAGCCCCTAAGAAACGAACGAGGCCTAAATGTATACTATCTCTGTGCCAAAATGGTTATCTTTTTATGATTCAAAATTTATCCCAGAATAGTTATCATTCTAGAGTACTGCTTATGCTATTAATCATTTTTTATTTAAATTTCTCTCTATGTACCTTCGGCCACCCTCCCGCTTTTAACTATAACTTATTTAATAAGAGACACTATGATCTTTTGTTCCTAAAACTTAATTTATGTTAAATAATCTACAACGATAGCTATTTTGGAATGGAGGAAATATCAACTAGGAGAATGATGAGAAAGATGCACGGTTGGCCATGAGAGCATGGCTGAGGTGACTGGGTCAAATAGCTCCAACTTGTAAATTTTCATAAAAAAAACATAATTCGTCTCGTACAAAACTAGCTAAAATGGATTTGAGAATGAGAAATACAATCGTCTAAAAAAGGAGAAACCCACAATAGATGTGTACGGAGTACTCCACAACATCACTAACTCATTGCTGTTTGTTCTTCTCGCCGACCGGACACTAACTCGTTACTATTTTCAGTAGTAATCTTGTCATAACAGCGTTTTTCCAGCAACAACAAACAAAATTGGACGATACACTTGCGAGGAAAACGAATCCGAACCAAAGCAGACGTGGACACGCAAAAGAAAAAAGAAGGGAGCAAAAACATCAGCAGTTTATATCGTTGTCGAGCCCCCCACGATGTTCCCGTGTTTGGCGTCCATTTTCTCCCGTCGATTCTCGTCACGAAGAAAAGAAATTCAAACGAGAGCGACCTTTTGGCTTGATGTTTTAGGCATAGCTGCCTAAGACTGTCTTCAATAGAAGACTTATTGGGACACCTAAATTTAAAATAGGTCTCCAGCAGGATATCTATATCCTTCAACATAGTACCTATACAGAAGATCCATTTTGAGTGTAGGAGAGACATAACCTAAATCTAAGTATTATCTCTTCTAGCAACCTATTTATAGAAAGAGTTGTCTTTTGAGTCATGTTGTTGGAGAAGACAAAAATGAGTATTGAACCTTTGCCTGTAGCGCTACCCAAAGAATAAATGGATCTTGTATTTTGGGTCACGGTTGTTGAAGACAGTCTAACAAAGCATACGCATATCCCTTCATTCTTAGTATGGTCTCTCATGAGTCCTGAGCTAATTATGTGTGACCACCACCAGTTGAGATGTTTGGAGCTAGCTAGCTATTATCTAAGGGTAAGTTTGAAGGTGAGCGAAGGTAAAGAAGATCACGTAAAATAAGGTGAATTATTAGCACATGATTAATTAAGTACTAATTATTTTAAATTTAAAAAATAGATTAATATAATTTTTTAAAAGTAACTTTTATATATAAAATTTTTTAAAAAACACATCGTATCGTTTAGCAGTTCAGAAAATATACTCACGGAAATGAGGATGTTTTTTTTCTCAGCCCATAGTTTCAAACACTCTTTAAGGCTGCATCCTAGTGTAACCATTGGGCTAAGTTGTTTAGTACACGTAAAACGAAACATATTATTAGCACATAATTAATTAAATTTTATTTATTACGAACTTGAAAAATAAATTTATTTAATTTTTTAAAGCAACTTCTATATAGAAAGTTTTCACACAAAACATACAGTTTAGCAGTTTAAAAAACGTGCTAATAAAAATCAAGGAAGTAGCTAATGTGTAGAAAGGATCGTAGCCTAAGATATTTTTTTTGACTTATTAAAGAGAGTTACTTCCTAAGCACATTTTTCAGAACATTGAGCACACTATTTAAAAAAAACTTTTTATATAGAAAATTTTAAAAAAATTAAATAAATCCATATTTTCAAATTTATAACAACTAATACTTAATTAATTATATATTATTAACCTTTCTCGTGCGGCTTGTAAGCTTAACAGTCCTCGGTTCCGAATGGTGCCTAAATTCGTGCACGTTGATCCCGTGCGCAGGGGCAACGAGCCAACGACGACGCAACGGCCAACCACAAGATGGATTCTGGCTTCTGCATCGGTGAACGGTGAGAGATACCCTCATCGTCACATGCATACATGAACTTTTCAGTCGGATACCGTTATTGCTTGAAGAAAAATTCCCGGTGCAATTAGTATAGATTGTTTTTTTTTCTTTGCGAGGAGCTTAATTCGTTGCGACACGGTACGAAGTTTTTAACATGCACGGGTTGACTGTTAATTGTTGTAACTTTGACCACTGATATTTCTTAAATTAAACTGTTAGACCGTTTCATGATTAGGACGCAATACCCATTAATAACACGACTGTTTTTTTAAAGATGACTAGTAGAGCGCTTTGGTTATTTGAAAACAGAGGGGGTACTTAATTTAATAATAGATGATCTGGCCTTTACTTTAACAAAAGCTACAGCCACTCATTATAGAGTTGTTGATTGAATCGAACACAAATGATCGTATAAAATGATAACGAGAAATTTTCTTTGATCACACCAATCAAATGAAAAAAGATACTTCTTATTTAGAAAGCGATTCTATTATTAAATCTCCATCTAAAATTGATGAAGATCCGTATAACTATTATCTTCAAACTTCGACATGCAAAATAAAAGAATACTTAGGTTGTAGGCTGTAATTTACATGATTTTTGCACATGTGCCAAACGATTAATTTCATTTTCTCACAAGAACATAAAACTTTCATGTGTTTCGTATAGGGCTAAGGTAGGAGTGATCCGATCTTACTGCAAGCTGCATGCAGGAAACGGTAGAAGGAAGCGATTCTTGATCGATCGTGAGTCAAACATATTTATTAATTTAACTATTTTATGGTATTCATAATATAATATTAAAATAAATTAGAAAAATCAAATTTTATATGGGGCTAAAATCAAAAATAGTACCACTTTTAAAATAGATGTTCGGTTAGTCAAAAATTTCTGTTACGTTTTACTATCTATACCACTTTAAAAGAGACTATCATCATCAACTCCCTATTTTTTTATGAAAAGGAAAAAAAGATAGCGTAAAGTTAGGGGACCCATATATTAACCACTCTATCATCAACTTCCTACTTTTTATGAGCAGTGTGGAGACATAATAGATATATGCATAATAGATACACAAAGTTATAGCAATAACAACTTAATTATAATTTTATTTAATTACAATTCCGTTGCAACGTAGGTAGGAAAAAAAGATTTGCTCATTTGTGACCTCTCCATATGACAGTGGGCCCTAGAGCCACATGGTGCCACCAAAGGAGTACGACCCTCCAAGACTCCAAGGACGTAATGCCCTCTCTGCACTTTACAACACCGAGCTCCTACCAAACTACAGAACGTGCATCCTGGTCAGAGCTCATCAGGTTCGGCAAAGCTTAACATAAAAACAAAACACGCCAATATAACGACCCAGTTTATTGATCAAAAAAACAGGGACCCTAATCATATTTTATGCTCCATGATTGCACTTAAACAACTTGGACTCTCTCTGCTTGGTTGCAGGTGGGGAAGCCAAGGGAGCAGGGCGCACGAAAAGGGGGGCAAGGCAGGAGATTAGTTAGTTTAATTATTATTACTAGTAAACAGCCAAAAACCGAGCAGCCTCTCTTGTGCAGGCTGGACTCGTCGATTGGCAGATTATGCTATGCATCAAGCACGCACTGCTAGAAAAAGTCTCGGTTGATCCGGCCATCCTATGAACTATACTACTCCTATAGAACATAAACTATGGTGGTGCCGGTTGTCTCCTGGCAATCGCCAACAGCCAAGATTCCTCCACTTATTTCTCCCCTGATTCCGTGCTTATAGTATAATCGCAACTTGGCAATTGAGCAGCAAAACGGGAAGATGTTGCCAACAAGCTATCTGTTGGGTGTATGCAGAGTACTCTGGAATTCCATAGCTTGCTTCATCAAACAAGCCGGTACGTGTTAATCAGGGGTCCAACCGTGCTAATCAGGGGGTCCAACCTATACCCAGGGGCCATAAGGGCGATGGCCTAAGGCCCAGCCCAAAGAGACCCCGACCCATGTATGTGTGTGTGTGTGTGTGTATATATATATATATATATATATATATATATATATATATATATATATATATATATATATATATATATATATATAACTTGGCTATGTGTAGTATTAAGAAGAATATCTTGGACAACATCGATCTCAATGTTGTCATGAGTGATTTTGCTTCAAAAAATGCTCGAAAAAATTCTTTTTATGAGACATTGATATTTGGTGTCTCCAACGTGGTGTTCTTAGAGGCTTATTTTATTTTTCTAGCTTATATAAGTCGCACGTAAAACAGAACGTCATTAGCATGTAATTAATTAAGTATTTACTATTAAAAATTTGAAAAATAGATCTATTTGTTTTTTTAAGCTACTTTCATATAGAAAATTTTTACAAAAAACGCACCATTTAGCGTTTTGGGAAGCATGCGCACGGAAATAAAAAAAATAAGCTGCTGGCTTGTTGGAGTTGCGATCAGCACGTTAAGGTATTCACGTTACTTTATTTCTGGGTTCTGTTTGTTGTCTATTATACTATCAACATTATTTTTCAAGATTTAAATATTATATTTGGTTTATCATGTTAATAATGTTTATATATGTCACTTTAGAGTATGCATGGTTTATAAAGTATATATTACAAGTAAAAAATTATTTATCCTTAAGAGATTAAGGGCCTATAGCATCAATTTTGTCTATGACCCTTAAAAATATAGTGTTTAGAGCATCTCCAACAGGGACCCTAAACAGGGTCCCTATTCTATTTTTTGAAGTCAGACAAAAAAATTGAAGTCCAACAGGGCCCTAACTCGAGTCCCTACTTTATGGAGGCCCCGAAATCTTCCTCCTCAGCCCCATCTCCCACGGGTACGTAGGGAGCTCCCTACTCTACGGTTGGAAGTTTTTTTCTCTCGCGCGAAACAATTTTTCCTCACCCGTCCTCGCGCCGCCACCTTGTGTCCTCCATCTGCGCCTTAATCCGAGCTACCGACGCCGCCGGATCCACCCCCTCCGCGGCCGTCCCCTTCCGCTGTGGGCACGGTGCGCCGCCGACGCCTCCGACACCGAGTGCCGGGACCTCACCGCCTGGGTCGCCGCCGCCACGCCCGCCGTCGTTGGCGCGCCTACCGCGGGGACGCCCGTTGGCTCCTCCGGTCTCGCCGGCACGCTCCGCGCCGGCGCCGTCCTGCTCCGCCTCGACCTTTCCGCCGACGCCTCCGACGCCGAGCGCCGGGACCTCGCCGCCTGGGTCGCCGCCGCCACGACCGCCATCGTTGGCGCGCCTACCGCGGGGACGCCCATCGGCTCCTCCGGTCTCGCCGGCACGCTCCGCGCCGGCGCCGTCCTGCTCCGCCTCGACCTCTCCGCCGACGCCTCCGACGCCGAGCGCCGGGACCTCACCGCCTGGGTCGCCGCTGCCACGCCCGCCGTCGTTGGCGCGCCTACCGCGGGGACGCCCGTCGGCTCCTTCGGTCTTGCCGGCACACTCCGCGCCGGCGCCGTCCTGCTCTGCCTCAACCTCTCCGCCTGGGTCGCCGTTGCCGTCCTGCTCCGCCTCCACCTCTCCGTTTTATCTGTTGTCAAGGTATAGCTTGCCCTTATATGCATACAATCACATTGTACCTTCATATACATATAGATTATATTGAAATATGAGAGAAAAAGAAATAGGGACTTAGATTTAAGGGTCTTTGTTGGAGTTGGGTGTCAAAAACAGAGCCCAAAAAATAGAATGAGTCCCTACTCAGAAAGTAGGGACTTTGTTTTTGGGGCTACTGTTGGAGATGCTCTTATACCCTCTACTCTGCTGTTTATTTTTTTCTCCAACGCCCATGAGATCTGCGTGTTCCACTCTCTGCTGGGTCCTGCCTTTTTTTCACATACAGAAAAAAGCTCCATTCTATGACATTTATTATTTAAAGGTCCAAAAATTAATCATCAGTTAAAAAAAAGCTATATTCAACTTTGAGCTATTAAAATGTTCACTCTCCCAACCTAAAAATCTAAACTGGGTGGTTTTATGCCACAGGGTCGCTTCCAACGGTTAACTATATCGAGATCAAGGAGCACACAAGTAGAAACCAAATAAATGAAGTTGATATGACACCGTTGTGTAGTTGTCGATATACAAAATTGTTTTCATTTTTTAGACTCTTATAAAATTAAGTTTATGATGTAAAATTATGCCTTTTCGATAAAACATTATAACCGTCATGCTACGTTTTATCTCCAAAAGTGCTCTGCCACCGGCCGAAGCAAAGGTCCTCTTGAATAGTTGAATGGTCAGCCGAAGCATATCCCAATGCTGGATAGCTAGCTAGAAATTAAAAAAAAAACAATACCGAGACATTAGTTGGATGTGCCTTGTCATGTCTAGATCTCTTTAGTCAATTTATGGATCTTAAAGCAAATCGTAAATATTAGATGAGACAAATCCAGCCAAACATACCGCTAAATCAATTCAAATATTTGTTCACCATGTTATATCCAAATCTATGTCTATATCAGATCTCCGGTTTGATAAATGGCCTTTATGTTTATAGAAATTTTGTTCCACCTAACATTGACCATTTTGTTATAAGATTTGAAAGTACTTAGAAGAAACAAAAGAGGAGTGCCGATGCAAAAAGGCTTACAGCTGTTGGCAGCAGCTTCTCTACCTTAGCTTTTTCTCGTGTTTTTGGCACGTACGCTTCCCAAAACGATCAACGGTGTGTTTTTTATAAAAATTTTCTATATAAAAGTAGCTTAAAAAAGCAAATAGATCTATTTTTCAAGTTTTTAATAGTCGTGCTAATGATATTTCTCGTTTTACGTACGACTTATTTAAGGTACAAAATAACCACTTAAGAACGGTGTGTTAGCCCTAAAACACTTTTACACACCTGGCTACTACAAGTCTACAAGTCTACTTACAGTAAGTCCATTTGCGCGCTAACTATATATCCATTTCATTAATTTATTTTTTCAATCAATTGAATGATTTTTTTAATAATGAATAATCCAGACTTTGCTTACCAAAGTTACAACCAATTATTGCAAGGTTTTTGGCTATATCACAGCCAAATACAAATAACAAAAAAATAACGAGAAGACAAATACTAAACACACTAAACTAGAAGAAAGAGACACAGCTTATTTAAAAAGCAATCATATTGGTAAATATCGATCCAAAATTAGCAAAAATTTACATAACCGTTATCTCTAGATTAAAGCATGCAAGATATATAAGCTTCTTGTCCTCATCACACCTTTGTAACTAGACCCAAAACCGGAGCCAATATGTTACTCTAAAAAGTACATGCATATAAGATTTAGATAAAGTTTTATAAAAACTATATCATCTCTACTTAGCCATAGAGCTCCACATTAAGCAAATGTTCCTACTAAAATTAGTTTTTTTTTACCTTTTGAATCACAACTACCAGCCAACCCATCAATATGAGAAAAACTATTTGATAGTTTCAAGCCAAAAGATATATAGACCGTCCTCCAAAAAAATTTAGCAAAACGACAATCAAGAATAGACGTTGGATAGATACATTATGTGTAAAAAAACATCATTTTTTTACTACCACTCTGATTCAATTTTGCTAAATTATCCTTTGTTAAAATTACCCTTTTAAACAGATACCACATAAATATCTTAATTTTAAGAGGTAACTTCAATTTCCATAACATTTTATTCCTCGCTAAGTATCCATTATTAATTAGAGCTAAGTACTTGAAACGAACTGTAAAGTGATCATTCTGATTAATATTCCACCTAAAAATATCTTTATCATTATTCAACTGAATATGTATAATATTAAAACCAGATTATGTCAATTAATTAGATTCTGACCCACTAAAACACTTCAAAAAGAAACATTAAGTGGAACGGAACTTATAACAGTTGCCATCGATGAATTCCTCTTTCTAGCAATATTATACCAAGATGGATATGTAAAAATCAATTTTTTGAATGATTGGATGCTCAGCATAATATCCGTGCAATCAACAAAGAGGAAAAGAGAACCCATCAAAAAGGCAACATTTAGTCCTAGTGCATGCAATGCACTCTGCCTGAATATACAGTGAGCTAAAGGTAGATAGACAATGCATTCTAGGTAGGCGTCGACAGGAAAACAACTGGCCTCCTACTAGGCATTTAAACAACTGTGGAGTATAAGATGCTATGCTTAACCAGCCCACACGGCCACACCCACAATGACACATAATTATACTTGCTTTGCTCATAAGCTAAGGGGTATGCATTGTTAACACGGGCATTGCCAGCTAATTAAGTGTGGCCTGATCAGAGAGAGATCGATATCCGAATGACTAGTTAGAGAAGGATATATATATAAGATGTCAGCACTCACTCATTTGTTTTGTAGATGAATGAAAAAGAAAAGGAAAAAGGCAGTGAAGGAAGCAGTACAGGTGTAGAGCCAGTCAGCCACCTTGTCCATCGTATAGTCGTATGCAAAAGACAAGTACAAATTCCTATTAACGAACACGAGTTTTATAAAATACTATTTCTTCTATCTTAAAATATACTAAATTTTAGAGATATACATGAGTATTAAGAAAGCTGATAAAATTAAATGGAGAAATATTATAATTGGTTGAGAAGTGAAAGTATATGGAAAACTTTAGTGGTGGAAGTCTATGATTAATTAAAAAGAGAATATAGGTGTAGAAACTGTTATATTTTGAAACAAATTTTAAATATTAAAAATTATTATATTTTAGAATAAAGAGAGTACTTTCTTTACATCAAAATATACCAACTTTTGGCCAAAGAGAGGAATGCCGGAAGTGGGAATCACCGAAGCAGGAGACGAGGAGGAGAGCTTGGCATCTGGCTCTGCCCGGTCCAATTGGTGAGCCCACGTACGTTTATGGGAGGAGACGGCCTGCCAACTGCGTATGGGCTTTTCAGATTTCAGTGCAACCTGAAATCGTGAAGAGGAAGACGAAATGCTCACAATTTGACGGCAAGATAGGCAGGCTCTCTGTCTGACGGCCGAGTCCGATCTGTAGAGCCCAATTAAGCCATTAGCATTTATTCTATGCATGAGGATTTTTAAAGTTTTCTTTGGATGAGTTAGAATTTGACGTAGCACAACACGTTATTTATTTCCACGTCATCGGGTTTGTTCGATCACTTTCGAATCGATGGCCCACTGACCCTAACCAAAATATCTCTGCCTCTCTCTCCCCAGATTTGCATCTAGTGGTACCTTTTAGGAAGAAACTGCTAGGCGTACCCCGCGTAACATGATCAGTTTGGAAAAATTTTATGGGGCCAAGTAACATAATGGTAATTTGCCTTCTAGAAATAAATACTACTCCAGAACCAATGATTATAAACCATAGGTATTAAAACAAATTACTTTCTCATCAATTTTCCTACAGTATAATTTTGCTGTAATTTCTTGTTTGATATAAATGCTCAACTTTGTCGTGCACTATCTTAAATTTCATTGAAAGTCTTTAGAAAAGCACTTATATGTCTCACTCTATTTTATATTTGATTTTATACTAGTAATAAAAAAGGTAACAATACTTAGGCCCTGTTTGACATGGCTCCAGATCTCAAATTCAGGTTAGATTTGGAGTTTATATGTTAAATTAACAAGGCTCCGGATCTTATATCCACGTTGGATTTGGAGTTTATATGTTAAATTATAGTGGTTTAGAATTTTATAATTTATCTAAAATAGAAATAAAATTATTCATCTAAATATTATTAAGGTAATTATAGAACCAGATCTATAAATTTCTGAAGCTAATAATATCCAGACTCAAGAAATGCTGGATCTAAAGCTATGCCAAATATGATCTTATTTAGTATGGTTTCTAAAGGATAGAGACTTACATTGTCTGCATCATAAAAACAATGCAAATGTTCTGTTTCTCTATATGATGACCTTGATAAATTCATATCTGTAGTCTAACATAGTAATTTGATTAAACTGTCTTAACAAGCTCTTAAAATATATTCAAAAAAGTCAAAATTTGGTTCACAATTCACTTTGATCCGGGTGCACGTAGCATTTACCTCCTCATCGCCGGCAACTGTGCATTCTTTGCAAATATCAGCATCAACAGCTATCACCATCTCACCCCCTCAGAATCTCCAAAAATTACGATTCGACCCAACCAACGAACCGAATCTCCCCGAAGGCCCGAACCCACGAATAGGACCTTCACACAAGGGATTCAGTAACAATCTAGGTACCTATCCGCAAAAGAGCCCCATAAATTACTAAAGGAGTACGTAAAACAACCTCCCTAGAGTCCCCAAGCCATCTCACAAAACACCCCAGAAAAAAAGGGTGAAAAACGTTCGCATCTAGGCGGCGCCTCTCTCCCCTCCTCGTTTCGATCTAGCTCCCGGCGGGCGGCGGCGATGTCGCAGCCGGCGGCGGTGGCCACGGCGGGGGCTGCGGGGCAGCCGCAGGGCCGGGCACAGGCGGCGCGGCAGGCAGGAGGGGGGTTGGGGCAGAGCATCGCCGGGATCGTGCGGATGGCCGTATTCTGGTACTTCGCGGCCAAGTTCTTCGGCCCGAAGCGCCCCCCGGCGGAGCCCGGCATGCTGATGTCGAACCTCTTCCAGAAGGGAGAGCCGCTGGTGAGAACGCCCCTTCCATAAACTCTGGCTTATCTGTAGGTATGCCCGTGGAGGAGGTGGCTTTGGGTTGATGCAAGGCGGAAAATTTTCGGTTGTTAGGGTTTATAGGAGATTCTGGTTAGAATTTTCGTTGTTATGGTTTATAGGAGATTTTGGTTATTGTGATCCGAATTTTTTTTGGTAATAGCTCAACAAAAGAGAGCGTGTGTGGGCTGGTTAGTGTGGTTCGTTAGGGAACTGATTTTTAGTCGGTTTGGGTGCTTGCGGGATGCTTTCCAAACAATTAGATTAAAGGTATTTGGTTTCAGCATTGCTGGAAATCGATATCCTGAGGAAGGGAGGCCATGCCTTTGATTTGTTAAACGTTATTATCGAAATTAAGTTGATCCTGGGAAGCCATGTATTGTATACTGGATGCTGCGAAATTTAGTAGATGTAGATCACATGAAGACGTTCGGTGTTTAAATTATCTTGCTGTCTATGGTAGGAGGTTGACTTTTGAAGCGTTTGTCCATGATACAGCTGGGGATGTCACAGTATGCATTCATAATGAACAACTGCTAATTGTTAAGATTAGTGAGGTAAAAGTTTTAGTGGTTTGGACAGCGTGTTTTGACGAAGCTGGCCAAGTGATTTATTCAGTACGTGGCCAGTCATTTGGTTTTGGTCAGAATTGACTATATGGTGTTTACAGTAGGCTTGTAGGATTGCTCATCTAAGTAACTGTTATGCAGATTAGTGCAAGGTAATCAAATGAAAGGACACAGTTGGGTCTTTACGTTTAATGTGGCAGAACTTTTAAATTCTTTAGTAGTTTTCCCCATCGTTTTCCTCTGCCAGTTACTATTTGTTTAATAGACAGGAGGTTGCACTACCATGCTACACTACCTAGCAATTTGCACTTCTCTAAACATAACATGTTATGTTGGTTATGTTGCTGCAGGATATGTGGATGTATTTATCTGAGAATGAGAAATTCAATGAATTCGGTAATGAGGATGCACTCATCTGGCATGAGGCAAACATACCATATGCGGTCTGGGGACCTACCAGTACGAGAACACGCTCATTGACATACTATCCTTCAGAGGTATGATACTAGCTGTTGCAATCTTATAGATTTTGTTATCGTTATATTTTATTGGCTTCTTTTCTGAGACCGTTGTATGTTTCTGCATAGACTCTCAAGCACAATGGTTCTTTGTATGCTCATGTTTATTTTGCCCGCTCGGGTTACCCTGTGGATCCTACTGATCCTGAATATGAGCAAAGCTCTGCATTTGGGAGGACACATTGTAAGTTAATCTCACCAATCACCTTCTTAATCAATCTCATATTTAACAAATCATCGCGGCCTCACTGCATTATACCTGTTTTAGCTGTTGTTGCATTCTTGCGAAAACCAAAAGATGGTAAAAAGAAGAGCTTGCTGGGAGATTCAAGTGAGTCTGAAGAACAACCACTACCTAAGGTCCTCATTCCTATTCTTTGTTCAGATATTATGAGCTAGATGTTTTAGAATTGATTTTCTGCTGAAGTAGCAAAAAAAGAAAAATCACATCTTAATTTGCTGCAGGAGAATAAAGAATCTGTAGACAAAGATGAGGGCCTGGTTGAATATATTTCTTATTGGAAACCAAATGTAACAATAAATCTTGTTGACGACTTCACACGGTATGCATCATATCAAAATGGCATGAAGTTCTGCCGTACCAGACCTATGACATTTCCATTTGACAATTAGTTAACTGGATTGTTTCAGTGATATGCAGTCTATTGTTTAATGTTGGTACAAGTAAATAGTTAGCAAGTAAAGAGATTCTATGATTCACTTTGATAGTCTCTTCTGGGAAGAGGGAGAAAAGGAAGGCAATAGAATTAGTGAAAATTTGAAATAAGCAAATCCCAGTGGCATGTTGGTAACCTGCTTTTCATGGATGCTAACCACCAACTGGTACTGCAAGACTATGTGATGGGCTACACTTAAGATTCTCCTTTCTTCATTTTGATATGTGTGGATTACACATGCATGTTTTTTTCCTCATCACAGCCTCATATTTCACATCATAGGCTTATTTTTCTATATGCTATATCTTTCATGTCCAATTTCAGGCTTTAATTCTTTGTCGATGTTCATCATTTCTAAGAATTATTGAATGATATTTTTCCACTTCATTTTTCACAGGTATCCGCACAATAATGTTCCTCCCAATATTGCTCCATGTATCCTTCTAACGGTTACCATTAGTAACGTGTTATATATTCTCATTTGTTCAAGATATCTTTTAAGAGTATAATGCATTCTTAGCCAGGCAAAACTGTGTTTCCTTTACAATAGAAATGCAGATTTGAATGTCGATCCATCTTCAGGCAATTACTACCCAACTGTATTCTTCAATGAATTTTGGCTACTGAGAGATAAATTGATAGCACTCAATGAGACTGTGGAGGAACTGCCTTTACACCTTGAAGTTGGTCCTATTAGCATGACCAAGTGGCAAATATTTCTTCAGATGGAGCAGTCTTTCCAAGTTCATCGTAGCTATGGAAGTATGCTTGAAGGAGAGGCTGATGAACTCAAGGTACAAACCATGCAGTTGCATTTCTTTTTGATATTTTTATATGATCTGTGACCTTATCTTGCTGAGATTCCATTAGTACTACATATGTACATCAATTTCATGTTCTTTAGAGTCTTAAGAGATGGGTACTTTTGTGATATCCTTAGTATGTTAATTAATGGTCCTGTTACTTTCCCTAAAAAAAGGTCATGTTACAGGTTTCCATTTACCCTCAATGCTTGGTTACAGATTTGCACTGACTGTCAACTGCTTTTTGTTATTTGCAGAGAGTTTTCCTTGAAGGAAATCCATACTTTTTGGGATTGACCATGATTGTTTCTCTGTTCCACTCACTGTTTGATTTTTTGGCTTTCAAAAATGGTACGTAGCGTAGTTTGCTTTTAACATACTACCAAGTATATGGTAACCAGAAGTATTATCCAACAATAACTCCTACATTTGATGATATTCTTGTGCTATTCCTTAGATATTCAGTTCTGGAATAAGAACAAGTCCATGGAAGGTCTATCAGCAAAATCTGTGGTTCTGAACTTCGTATGCCAGCTGATTATTTTCCTCTACCTGCTTGACAATGAGACTTCATGGATGATCCTTGCTAGCTCTGGGATTGGTGTTTGCATTGAATTTTGGAAGATTGGAAAAGCAATGCATGTTGAGGTAAGCCATTTAGGACATGGTTCTCTATCCTTTATGGTCATTCATCACTTAGTCCTGTTATTCTGTTAGTTTCAGTCAGATATAATCATATGGATGTAACCCATCTGCTTAAAAGTTACAATAATAATTTGTTTTGGAATTAAATGGAACTGCCAGATTGTGTGATCTTTACCTGAAAAGTTGTACTTATAGCACTGAATACAGCACTAGCATATTTTTATTTATAAAGCACTAGGTATGTTGAGATAACCAAGATCCCGGTATTGGATTGTTGTGATATTTTCCTATTTATTCCATTTGAATGATTTAACTTCGTTTTGCTCATTTGCCAATTCTGTTAATTAAACCCAACGTCCTGGTGATCCATGCTAGAATCATGATACAGAGTTATGCATATGTATTGCATCCATGCTAGAATCATGAATAAGTCAACGCAGAATTGACCCTTTATTTTATGGTTATCTAATTATCCAACAAGGAAAATTGCTGTTGGGTATAGTTTATGGCAAGGATACTTTCTTGATACAGAGTTATGCATACATATTGCATCCATCTTGTGAGCTCAATGATATAGAAATCTTGCATCAGTTCTGACGATGTTTTCGTACTATGAACAATGTCACAATTCCTCTGCACTCCTTTTCAGATCGATAGAAGTGGAAAGATTCCCATGTTGAGGTTCAGGGACCGTGAATCATATGCGCAGAACAAGACGAAGGAGTACGATGCAATTGCAATGAAGTATCTTACATATGTCCTTTTCTTCCTTGTGATCTGTTTCTCCATCTATTCGCTTAAGTACGAGAAACACAAGAGCTGGTACTCATGGATACTCTCTTCTCTCACAAGTTGTGTGTACATGTTTGGTAAGTAATTACTTTCTAGTTTTCTCTGTGATTTACTAGAGAAATTAGCAATGGAGCTTATGTACATGCCTTTGCCCTCTTCAGGTTTCATCATGATGTGCCCACAACTATTCATCAACTACAAGCTGAAGTCTGTTGCGCATATGCCATGGAGACAAATGACCTACAAGTTCCTCAACACTATTATTGATGACCTTTTCGCATTTGTGATCAAAATGCCGATGCTGCATCGTCTCTCAGTTTTTAGAGATGGTAAGAGGAACTACCACTGTTGCAATGAACATTCTACTCTTTGGCCATACCATTGCCGTGGCTTCGATTATAGGTTGGTGACAAACAATTCTGATTGCCATGTGCAGATGTTATCTTCTTGATATACCTCTACCAGAGATGGGTGTACCCCGTCGACAAGAAGCGCGTCAACGAGTACGGCTTCGGTGGAGAAGATGAGCCACAAGCTCCCCAGACACTGGAAGGGAGTGATTCAGCAGCTGCACCCCAACAAGCCGGGGCTGAGGCGGAGGCCGAGACCGAGACGAGGACGGAGGACAAGAAGACAAAGTGAGCCTCATGCAAATATCAAACCACAGAACACATCTCTTGGCTGCCACCGTGCGCAGATTTTCTGTGCCGAGTTTGGAACGCTGGACTCGCTTCACACCCGTTGCTGAATGCTGCTGGCCGTAAGAGATTGTAGTAACAGGTAATGTTTGAGGTGGGCACATCGACGAACACATACGCTTGCCCTTTCCATGGACGGGCAACGTCGTCAAACATTATGGCCACTATTTTTCCTTAGGTAACAACAGCCATTATCAGCTGAAGATGCACTAGACCCTTGTTTTATTGGTTTATGTATAATTTTTGCATGGATTGAAAAAACAAAAATAGTACAACACACCAGCTGAGTCATTGTGACTAGCGGCTTTGTCGTGACATGCCCATGGTAAGGAAACGTCTGAGAGGGCGTTCAAACTTAAAACGGTGTGATTTTTTTAAAAAAATTTCTATATGAAAGTATTTTTAGAAAATTAAATAGATCTATTTTAATTATATATTAATGATGTTTTTTGTTTTACATGTGGTTTATAAATCGGTTGTTTTAAGTCAATTCAATCACCCACTGAATCTTTAATGTCTTCCGCGGTGGTGAATCGGTGAGCCCAAGATTGCTGATACGGTGGCGAAGTGGCTTGGGTGGAGGCACGTCGCGAGGGTGGCCGACCTCCCCTCCCATCGTGCCCGGCATCCGGTGTGCCAGATCTCGCTCGATCCACGGCCACTACCACCGCATCCGAATGATCCCATGCGCCAGCCACCACGACCTGTTTCTGTTTCTGTTTCTGTTTGGACACTGTCAGGATGTGCAGGCAGCAGTGGCCAGTCGCCACTTCGTTCATCCAATCCTGCTTCCCCTGTATTATCTCTTCTTTGTCGTCTAGTTTTAGGGGGCAAAATAATATCCCAGTTGCGCCGGGTCATGTCCTAGTACAACGTTGTTAGCGAGACAAGACATGTTGGCCCTGGTCAGTACCGGCAGATCGATCGATCGGATGGTCCCCCGATATCATTCTGCCACTGCTAAACTGGAAATGGGAGACCGATTGCATGCAAACCGACCCTGCGATGCGAATCAAACAAAAATAGTGCATGCAAATTGTATTCCCTCCATTCCAAAATATAAGGATTTCTAGATTGTTTAGAAAATACTAAGATAAGATCAAAAGATTTTTTTTAAGTCACTTCAGTTATTAATTTTAAAATTTTAAATTGCTTAGATCCTTTTCTAAACATCTGATTGGCTTTAAAATCATTAAAATGATAGAAATCATGAAAATTAATGATACTTATATTTTAGAATCGAGGGAGTAAATGGTAATGCTCACTAGTGACCACCATAATCAGGCCATTGCCCATGGGTTATGCAACTGATCACCCAATGGGTTGTCATAAATAATGAATAGCGAGCTAATAATGGATTTGTGTTTGGGTAGTGAATTGCGGATAGCGGGTGTTAAGTTCTAGTAGTAGAATTAAAAAAGTAGTCCTTCCATCCACAAATATAAGGGATTTTTGTCACATCCCAATCTGGCACCACCATACAACGGCACCAAATAGGACGTGCCGTAGAAAATCAGCGCGAACTGCTTCCCCGTGGAACCGCGATACCGATATCAGTCCCAGGACGCAGTGCTAGTATCCACGAAAATCAGACATGTATCATTGCAGAACCTTAACTAATTAAATAAACATATACCTTAACTTACGTTGTAGCTTCGGAGCAAGCCGGAGACAGCAACGAATAGCACAGAGGCAGCGGCAGTAGGAGAATAGCGGACTAAGTCCCAACACACAGGCAACGGCTGGGAACCAGGACGAAACCCTAGTCTTCACTTCACTGCAACTCCAACATCAAGCTCTCGGTGGAGAACTATATATATAGAGCAAGGGTGAGTACTTACGTACTTAGCAAGCCAGGGGAACTTAGGTGGTTATTGTAGGCTTCAAAGAGAGACCGAATATTTTATAAATCCGTTTTATTTGAATTCTTTTAAAATCTAAATGTGTGCTTCTTAACAATCGGGACGAGGTGGGTCTCGTCCGATCAGAGTGAAAGATGGATCATTCTTTATTTTCTCCAATTTTCACAATCTCAAAATTTCACATCAATCGGCTTCCCGAGCCAAAACATTTTCTCTAGGCTTCCCGAGTCCTGCTGTCCATGACATCCAAGCTATTTCATCGGACCTCCAGTGTCCTTGATGTCACTTCCTTCCCATAGTTCCCAAACCACACACACGTTTTGCAATCAGGGTAAAACAAAACTACGCTAAGGAATTACCTCACATCCACCTATGACCGTGGACACGACTGTTCAAACAGTTTAAACTATTGCAGAGGGGATACACTTTACCCACACGATGTAACTTACTCTAGTCACCAGCTCACACGGATTGGGTATGATTTGGTGACGTAGAGGTTTTCGTGACAAGGCATTTCCCGAGCCATCCTAGGTTACCCCATGTCAACTAGAGGGGTCCTCGAGACCAATAACAAGGTAGGTCTGAGACCATGCTGTGCCAGAAACCCAAGAGGCACCCCGACACCCTTCCGCACGATCCACAGTCCGAATGGCATCCAAGGCGTCCCTGAGAGGCTAGTTACTCAGCCAGGGGCTTTCCAATTCACCCATGTGGTTGTATTGTCATATGCTCAGATGAAATTTTGTAGAAATCGGTCCTTAAAGCGACCACACAGGCATCACACACACTAGACCGGCCTTGTGTCGTGAATCTTCATTTTTGAAACTTATTTTTCTTTCACAAGACACCAACCCAGGTGTCGGGTTTTCCAAACGTTTCGTAAAACCAAGTTTTACCTAAGAGGTTTCACAATTTTAAGTTTGAGGGGCGACCGTCAGTACTCACACAATAGTGCACGAATACTGAGGCGCGACAGGGGTGATTACAAGGGAATAGGGTATTTCAATCATCAAGGAAGGATTTAGATGCAGCAAGTTTAGAAAGGTCCGCCTATCTGACTCACAAACGGGACCGCACAGATCAGTGCATGCCTATCGATGCAAGTTTCACAATCAAAATAATTTAAATTTCAATTATAGGCTCGATTGCTCAAAGGTGACTTGTCTTGCTCTTGGTCTTCACGAGTCTTTGAGAAATCGCCGCGAAATCCGCTCTGAAACAAATTTTCGATGATCGTTACTATACGCAAACACACAAAAATCTACACAAAGTCCAAGAAACATATCCTATTTAGTGCTACTAATAGTGCCATTAGATAGATCTCAATTTTAGAAAATTACTGGAGTTGGAACGAAGTCAATCGAAGTCACGGATAAAAAGATATGATTTTTTGAAGATTAAATAGATTTCTGGAATAGAGGAAATGATTATTTGGGATTTTATAGAATGGAATATTCCCTGGGATATCCCATTGTACCACTGACAGAGGGGGCCCTCTGACAGTTACGGCCCATAGGTCTGTTGGTGAAAGGAGGGCAGCGCCAGGGATGTGTGGTCTCGGACGGATGGGGTCCACTGACCTAGGCTGGCCCACCTGTCTGTGAATCAATGAGGGTTAACGGTGTGGTCCGTGGTGGACCAGGGGGAAAGGGCTCATGTGTCAGCGACTCCGGGTCTATGGACCGGGTTTAAACAGGTATAGAGATAGGGGAGGAATGGGATGGGTGCATGAAGTCGGTCCGCGGTGGACCGAGGGGCAAGGGCCTACTGGTCAGGGACACCACTCTCGGGGGTCGGGTGCACGTGCGGAGCGCAGGGCGGCTGACTCAGCGCATGCGAGGCCACGCCAAGCCGAGTTGGCGTCTACATGGCATCTTCTTTCCCGAGCTTCACAGGCAAGAGAGGAGACGGGATCAGATAGCCGACGACGTGCAGAGCGATTTGGCGAACGACAGTGTAATCAAAGAAGCGGCCAATGCCGACAAGGAGAGGAGGAGATGACGAATCGCCTGAACGGTTTGGATAGTGGAGACGGGGCCTGACGGCGGCCGGCGTCAAGGGACAGGGAGCGGCGGATAGAGAAAAGGGGGCAACTTTCGGCGTCTATGGCGGTGCGGCGGCCGTGGTCGTTTGCAGCGGCCGAGGAGAGATGGAGGGGGGGCAGTGGACACGAAGAAGACGAAAATGGGGTCTTTGGCCTCGGGATCCACAAGGGAGTGCGACGGTTGGGTGCGCCGACGCGGTGGATGGGAAAACAAAAGATGGGGAGGCTCACCGACAAGAGCGAGTGCGGTGTCGGAGGTGCAGAGGTGAAGCTGAGAGGGGAAGACCAGCGAGGGACCGTGCCGAGGCGCTTGCTCCGGGGCCGGGGCATTCCCCAGGGTGGTTGGGCTACTGAGGGCGGCGTTCTGGTGAAGCTTCGTAGCGTTGAGGCGAGCGCGGCCGGCGGGTGGCCAAGGAGCGGCGAGATCTGGGTCGTCTCGAGGTAGCAGAGTCAAGGGAGAGATGAGGCTCTTGAGAGGGTGATTTTATAGTCGAGGTGGAGCTCTAGGTCGGTTTGGGGGCACGGCGGAGAATTCCTCCATGGCCATTCATGGAGGTGTGAGGGAAAAGAGGGTGCCGCAGCGGGAGTTCTCGCGGGTGGGAAAATTTTGTGAATGGCGGCGATTTGGGGGCCGATCAATGGCGGTGTATCGGACGGCCATTTTGGACTTTGTGCATGGGCTAGCTCGGCGCGGAGCATGGGCGAATGGAGGCCAGCGCGGGCGGTAATGAGTGAGAGAGAGAGAGGTTCGGAACGGGGACCATGTCAACGCGCCTCTCGGTCAAAAGGAGGAGGAGAGGGGGAAAAGTGGGCAGCATGGTGGCTGTCCTCGCCGTGGCGGCTAGCGGGCGCCGGCGGGACAACGGTGGCAACGGGCGGCCATGGGGGCATTTGCCCGAACGGCTTTCGGGCATGAACGGGCGAAGGACGGAAATGGAGGTAGACGAAGCTACTGTGCGAAGATCGCACAGTGGAGCGCGGCTCAAGATCGCGTGGCATGGATCCGACGGGCGGCGGTCATGCGCGTGGAGAGACGGGAATCAGTGGTTGCGAGCGCACGTGCTGCCACGCGGCAGACATCGGGCGGCGGTGGGCGCTCACGCAGGCGAGCAGAAGGTGAATCGGGCGGCGCAGAGCAGTCCTATGGGGCACGCAGCAGGCATCGGTTGCGTGTGGGTGGGGTGCGCGCTGCGCTGGCATGAAGAGAGGGATCGAGGAGATCGGGCGGTTGCACCGCGGGATGGGGATAGGTGGCGCGCATCCGGTGTGGCGTGCGCCTCAGGGTTCGAAGTAAGGGCGAGCTGGGCCGAGAGAGAGAGGATGCGGCCCAGGAGAAACAGTAGCTCTTCTCTTTTTCTCCATAGGTTTGTTTGGAGGAATTTTGGAGTATTTGAGTTGCAATTTGAGTTCAAACTTAGTATTCAAACTCAGCAAAATCAGTGGCTCTAAGGGGAGTAACTCAAGGCATAGTTTGATTTTTTTTTTGGGGAAGATGTGGTACTTTGGATTCCAAGGATTATTCGAGAGGGATTTAAAGGAGAGAAATGATCCAAATTCAAATTTAAGTTTTTTAAATTTGAATTTGTGGGTGCTTGTAGGGGTTTTTGTGGACAGTTCAAGGGAAGAATTATCCAAGGAATTTTTTTTTTGAGAAAAGAGGTGGAGGATCCATATCTGTATTTATGTTTATATATATATACATACATATATTGGTGGAAAGGATTTTTGATAAGGGTTTGCTGCACAGGCTGTATATTTGACTCGGGATTTTTCTTAGGGATTCGAGGGAGAGAGAAAACAAGGGAATTTTAGGGAGGGGATCAAAGGGGATATTTTTAGGGTTTCGATTTGGATTGGTGGAGCAGATATTGGAGTGGAGTTTGTAGGAGGAGCCGAGGGATTTTCTTTGCCAGGGTTTCAGGAGTGAGTTCGGGCTCGATGGTTCGAACTCGGAGATTATATTGGAACTGAGGTTTTAAGAGGATGGATTTCGAGATCAAAGACAAGGGGACAAACGGAGATTCAGGCACAACTTACAACACAACACACAGAGAGCGAATTTTCACGGATAGGTTTTAATAAAATATTGTTTAACATTTCGCTGAAAGTGGAGCGTTACACTTTTACCACTTTTAGCAAAAATTAAGATAGCAACAAAAAGTATAACTGGGGTGATACCTGTTATATTTTTGGCATATATTTAATAGGAATAAAGTAAAAAAAGTGACATGTTTAGGGATTGAATGCACAATTGAGGTGATGTTTGTTGTCCTTTTTTCTCCTCGGAATATTAGAATCCCTTACATTGTGGACAAATAAAAGGGGTCAAAATCCTTTATATTTATGGATGGAGGAAGTAACCATACGCTTATATTTGTTAGTATTTATATATCAATCCTAGCATCATGTTTCACTTAATATTTAGAAGTTTAGGGTGCATAATTAATTACTCATACATCTAATAGCATAAGAATTACAAAATAACATAAATGGTAAGATATAAAGAACGCGCATGGCATTAAGTTCTCCTATCCATACATGAAGAATATCGTTTAAGCCCAATAGTGGCCTAATAAAGCCAATAACGGATTGCAATAGTGGTTGCTATACGTAATAGCGGCCACTAAATAGAGCAGGTTAGGTTCGCTACCATTATAGTGGCCGCTATTATGGATGCTATAAACATTGTTTATTACCTTGGTTGCGACACTAATCAAGTGGTCAGGACTGTGTTGGTGACAGCATCCTGGCTAGAGGGGCAGGTTCTCTGATTACATATGGGCAAATGAGGCCTGGACATTTTACAGAGTTCTTTTTCTATTGGATTCTAGTAGTCAGATGCAGGTATCAGATTACACATGGGCAAATGAGGCTTGGACATTTTACAGAGTTCCTTTTTTGTTGGATTCTAGTAGTCAGGTGTAGGTATCAGATTACACATTGGCAAATGAGGCCCGGACATTTTTCAGAGTTCTTTTTCTGTTGGATTCTAGTAATCAGGTGCAGGCATCAGATTACACATGGACAAATGAGGCCTGGACATTTTACAGAGTTCTTTTTCTGTTGGATTCTAGTAGTCAGGTGTAGGTATCAGATTACAGATCGGCAAATGAGGCCTGGACATTTTTTTGAGTTTTTTTTCTGTTGGATTCTTAAGTGTCTGCTCTGCTACAGATTGTTCAAATGTCGTTTTCTTTTGACCTTTCCCTAGTGTCTGCTACAGAGAGTCCTTGTGTGATCTTCTCTTTACTTTACCTCATATTTTGTCTGATTACACATTCAAATAATGCAGTTTTTCTATATGCTGTTTGTCTGGTCCTTTCTCAATTCTTATGGAAGGGTGAATGATCCTCTTGCAAAGGAACTCTTCGTGTGTTTCTTCTGGCCATGCAATGTTGGCTTTGCCATCACCACTACTTGTAGAAAGGCTCAACATATTCTGCATTCTGCTGCGTGCAAGCAGAATCTAGTACTTATTATCGGCGAAAAGGTTGAATATATTCGCCGTGATGCAAACCAAAACTGCTTCATCAGTCCTTTTTATGTGATCAAAACAGACGCTCGTGTTGAGATTCTGTTTCTCAGTACAAGCTAGTACAACAATAATACAACCCACTGTCCTTTGTATTTCTTTCCTTGATAACGGAAATTGCTGATATATATGTTGCTGTTTACAAGAAAAATGTATCAGAACAAGAAGTTGTCAAAGAACGGATTGGATATTTGCAAGTTCACCCATCTGGTTTAAAGTTTAGTCGTGTTCTTTTTTCTGCAACTTCAAATGAAATGTTCAGATGGCAAACACGCAGCATGAGTTGGATTTGAAGCGTCAATGGATTCACCGATGCTTGCACCCCACTCGGTAGGCATCAAATCAATCCTGAGCCCTCACTGTTCACTTGTCAAAATGCAGGATTCCCACACCACTAGCAGCAGAAGCACCTACTGGTTTCTGTTGCTCGCGAATCAAAGAAGGGAAGAAGTTGGGAGAAACAGGAAACTGATTCAGCCACAAGTGGGGCTCTGATGGAAGATCTCAACCTCAACCTCAACCTTTAATGGCAGTCCATGAACCAACCCGGTTCTTGGAGTCCAAATTGTCAAGCCAAGGCTTTGAAAAATCCTGTGTTCTTGAGCAAGTGCCTTTTTCTTGGTTTTGTTTTGTCAATGCATGGAAGTGCAAGCAAGCGTGCACGCGTCTGTGTGCATGTTTTTTTTCCTCCTTTCGCTTTCAAATTCCTGGAGGTGGGGATGGATACACTCTGATCAAACTGAAGAATTCTGAAATTTTTCAGTCCACCGTAATCTTCATGGATAAGGGAGGTAATAGTTTATTGTGCTATGGCCACTTAGCATTAAGCCATTAAGAAAATGAGAACTCCTTTTGCTTAAGGAAGTCTTTTCATTGGATGATATCCAATATAATTAGGGGGAGGAATTTTTTTCCAATCTCTTTTGCCTTTTTTGTTCTCATTTTTGTGGACAAGGTAGAACCACGGATGTTCTCTAACCTTAAACTCTCCAATAAAGTAATTCTTAGGGCGTGCAAGAATGCAAAATAATGCTAATTAACTCTTTTAGTGGCAAACAAACAGCACTTAACTGATCAAGGGTCAAAAAACTTGCTTTCCTTTCTTCATTCTTTTTGTGAAAGCTAAAGGAAATGCTGCTTGCCGTGCTAACCAGAGCACATCAGGCAAAGACCCCATTAAGCACCTCCTTTTTTGTGAGGATTATTCTTTGTAAGTGGCATTCTCCTTTGTTAGCTATTCATTTCATTCTCTGGTTAACTCAGAACTTTCGAGTATCTTTTCAGCAAACCTCAGCTTCGTAGCTTTGACAAAAGAAAGTACTGTCGGCAAGTGCAGAAGTGACTCTGCAAAATTGAAAGACTTTCACCATCTTTTGTAGGATGTTATTGCACCCATTTGTCCATTTCCTAAAGGAGTCAACCTCTTGTTCCCTAATTGCGGTTGTTTTTAAAGCACTAGACATGTAGAGTAGTCGTCGGTGCATAACTCTATTTACTAAAGTTTAAATCATGATATCAACAATTACGTATACGTGGTTATACTTTCAGTAAGAATTTAGTGAGATTTATGAATTTGTTATTCTTAAGCGTGTGTTATTAAAGTGATGCATCTACTCGTATACCAGTATCATAATGTATGTGGTTGGTGGTGGTGGTGATGGTGCGTGTGTTCTCTATGCAACCGATAAAAAATTACGGTTTTTTTTTCACTGTTTTTGCCAAGCAATATATGCAAGTTGGAGGCCTCGTGCGTCTCTCAATACTCGAAAGCTCGCGATCGATCATGCGTGTGATCTGTTGATAGCCACTTGTAACAGTCTCGATTTGCCAGTCTGAAATGCCTCGACATGGTAAATCACTTCCTAATTAACCATGAAACATGTCAATAAAGTAAAAAACTGACAGTAACGTAACCCAGGCAACCAGCTACTACCGCACTTTGAAGCAAAAATTATTACCGACAGTACTAATTACTACCTCCATAAAAAAAACTCTTTTTAACTATAAATCTAATCAGTACTATTGTCCAAATTCACTAAAAAGATAGTATTTTAAAAATAGAGGCAGTAACATAAAGATCAACGTAAGAATAGCACATCATCAACACCAACCAGCGCCCGATACATCGAACGAGACAGAGGAGAAAGAAGAAAAAGGAAAAAGACCAGCGATGAAAGCACACAACGATTACTGCTCCTTGTGTTTTGTGCTGTAAGCCTGGATGTAATCATCTGTTAATGCCGTACACTGTTGCTGAAACCCAAGGCCATGATTAGCCCAGAATCTTGACTCCGTTTCCGCGACTAAATTCATTCCGGCTGCGTTGGTGCGTCTCACTGTAACGTACTGTGTATATATAGGCCACATATACGTCACGAACGGCTTATCTGGCTTACGCTTACCTCGATCGATCACTGCCTTGTTGACCTTGCATGGCGGCAGAATATGCGCCATAATTACCACGAGATAACAAAGAGGAGGTTGAGAGAAGAGATGCTACGCTGCTTGTGCTATGAGAATGTTTAGTTGGATACTTCACTTTACCAAACATTTTCTAGCTTGTCATATTTTGAATGGCGCTAGACTTATTAGCTACAAGTGCCGCGAATTCTCATAAGAATTTGTAACTATGCCGTGCGAGGACATGAGCGAAAAAATTCGGACATACCACAAGGGCACAAATAAAGATTAGCTTATCATGGTCAGATTGTACTGCTACAAGTGTGGCAAGTTATAGCATCCCCTTACTCGCCTGGTTGGCTAGGCCTAGAAGTTAGGGGCAAGAATCTCGGCGGTAGCTAGGTTACCGCTCTCGAACCATATATACCGGCCAAAATAATTTGAGTTTAAAATTTAATACTTTATAAACTACTATGTATTTTTCTCGAAATGTACTTATTAACCACCCAAAAAGTTTGAATGTAAATTTTTGATATCCAAAAGCAATTAATAGGGTAACTGGCAACCATTCGGTAAACAACCGATTGTTGACAACCAAATTTGGTATGAATCTAAATATAGAACAAATTTGAGCTAGATATGAAAGAGATTATCAGATCAGGCTTTCGCACGAAGGCAGGTCTGACCGTCCGTGTGAGGCCGGCCTAGCTGGAGCATGATATGTGGTATGACCGCAGATCTTCGGATAGTATGACCGAAAGCCCCGAGTCCGATAATTTAGTTATTTTTTATGTTTTCTTGTTTAAGATCTAGGTTTCTTAAGTCCTAATTGATCTCTAAACCTAATTAAACATGGAAGGCTCTTTTTACGCAAAGGCCAACCCCTTTATAAAGGGTATGACCGATTTAGTTGAGACACCGTTATTTAATACACAAGAATCTTCTTCTACCCTTTAGTCATGTTTTTTCTTTACCTTTTACCTAGCTTTTACCCTAGTTTCATAGATCTTCGTTGGTTTGTGTCATAAGTTATCTGTCTTTATTGTGAGAGTATAAAATTCTTTATACGTTTGTCACAAAAACCTTCTAGTTCACCCATGAGACAGGTATTTACCGTGTCCCTAAATCAAACTAAATCACCCTAGAGACATATCTGAATTAGTTTGGTTAGCCGGATTTGATCCTTTTGACATCTTGACCAGGAGATTCTCTCAGTATCAAGGTGGTTGATAACTTCATACACTTTTAAATGGATCTCATATTGATCTTAAAAAATACAATACCGGTAACCAGCCTATTACCGGTTTTCAGGACACGGTATTTTTCCCCCCCGAAACCTTCAACACATAACCCACCGCTACTGCCTACTTGCATGCATCGCCCTTGAGTTCGTTCTAATCTGTAATCTCCGATGTAACCTCACGGCAGAAAGGCCTGACTGTCCAGGCTGCACGCATCGCCCTTAATCTGTTGTACCCTCCTCGGATGGAACTTCACGCCAGGATCGGAATAGCTAGCTAGGAAGGCGCTTGCACAGTCGCGGACTCGCACTCGCAGTGGGCGGAGTGGAGGCCAGCCGTGTGCACGCGTAACCGGCCTCCACTTGTCGACTGGAGCGGACGCCGGCACGGGTGCATACACGTGCGGTGGCCGACGCCGACGCCGCCGGCCGCCGCGTGCGCGCGTGTGCAAGAGAAGGACCACGTAGCAATATATGCAGCCGTATAGTGTGGGCGCGCTCCTCTGATTTCCCATTGAGAACTTGAGAGATCTCGCGCCTCCTTTTTTGGATTTGGATTTGGGTTTTTGGTGGGTTTGGTTCGGTGTTTCTCCCTGCAATTAACAGCTGGCAATCTCGCATGAGTACAACGTGCTGTTCCATGCATGTGGACAAAAAAACATGTTTGCTACGTGCTAGTGCTATATAGTGTATGCTACGGCAATCTCAAAAAATTGCTAGTTGTACTGTTCAAATTTATATTATAATATAGCTATATCTTTACTTATTTTTTTATTTCGATGAATCATTATCACAACTCTTTCTCATTTAATTTCTTCATCTACTTTCTTATCTCAACTAGTTATAGTTATTTTTTAGCCCAACCTTAATTCCTTTAAAAGATGGTACGAGTGGTTATGTTTTGAGACGAAAGGAGTAGTCCTTTTTTAAAGTTTGACCTCCAATTTGTTGATGTGCAACAGGGACCAACATTATAAGAGTAAGTATCGCTGGAGTCTAGTTTAAATTGTAGCAGGTGAAGCTCGGTTACAGATTATTAATTAAGTAGGCATGGTTAATTGGTCATGCACCCATCATCTAAAAATATTGGTCATGCACCTCCCAGCTTGGCCGTGCCCGATGTATCACAAGCTTGGGCAATGGATTTAGACCCAAAACCTGAAAAAGCATAATGAAAAAAAATACTTAAATAGTAACTTAAATTCTAAGCTTCGTACTGCCCAAGTTATAAACAGTTATTGAGTAATGTTATAAATTCAAGCGTCAATTTAAAAAGAAAAACCCATTCAGATCGATTGGAGGCATATAGAACATCCACTTGTATCAGGTCACTAAAATAGAAAGAAAATTCTAGTCACCTAGCCTTGACCGATGGATGACAATTCAATGCCCAGGGTATCATCTTCCACCTTCGGATGGGGGAGGCAGAAAGAGAGAAGAGGGAGAGAGATGGTGAGGACTCAACGGCAACACCCATAGTGAGCCTCGGTCCCAGTGATACCCGAACTCTAGTAGGCTTCGCTGATTTAGGTTTTCGGGGTTATAGGTGGTGAGAGGGGGTTGGGGGCAATGAGGGCACTTTAGAGGGATAACCGAGGTGGTGAAAGACTGACAATAGGCGGCGAAGATAGGCAAGGGGTGGGACACCGACAATGACGTAGAAGTTGTGGGGATGGAGCAGGGCGGTGGATAGGATCAAAGGGCATCATGTGGTGGTTAGGAGACAAAGACGATGGCAGCAGATCTAGCGGCTCAAACTGCTATAGACAGAGGAGGAGAGGTAGGGTGGGGACAGAAAGAAGTCGTCGGAGTTGATGAAGACGTATGATGGTGGTAGCATGGAGAAGGAGCACGGGAAAAGTGAGTGAGGTAGTCGTAGCTACACCTTGGTGCCGACTGTGTGTGGCTGGTGGTGACGTGATTGGGGATCCCGAGGAGGGAGGTTAGGTTAATATTGTTGCACGAAGTTCATAGTGATCATAACTCTTTGGAAAACTGACCAATAGATTAAAAAAAATTAGGCAAAATTTGATATTCAGGCCACATTTCTCTTGTGCTGCGGTAGTACAGGGCTCTTGATTCCTGACGTATCAGGTAGCTGGGACAGGGAACAGCAGGTTGCGCTCCAATGGCAACGCAACAGCTCAACACTCATCAACGGCCATATCCTCATGTTACGCCTCTAACAATCAGAGAAAAGCTATGAACTAAAACAGTCCACTGTGGCTACGGTGGCCCAGCTCCGATGGATAGTAGGTCCTCCTCACCCAACACATCCAACGTCCATGAGCAGTTCCATCCCGTCCCACAAAGCCACCGCCCTTTTCAGATAGCTAGCTAGTACTAGCACATGGCTGCGTTCGTTTCCTATTTTCTAATTTTTAAAATGGATTTTTTTCTTGATGCTTCTTAAAAAAATTCTCAAAAAACTTTTTTCTATCACATTAATTAGACATTATTTATGAAATTTATTTTTTAAAATATTTAATTTATTGTGTTAATAAAAAACAATCTACATAAACAATTTTAAAAAAAACTATCTTAGACACAGACATAAATTGAAACACAGCCATAAACTGTGCCGCATGGATGGAGAAACTCCTTGATCTCTCTCGTCCATCATCATCATCCAATCGTGCATCCACCCACGATATGTCCTCGCGCCGGCCCCGGCCCCTACCAGCCAGCCGAGCGACGGCGTCACGGCGACGAGCCGACGAATTCTCTCCCGATTCGCGGTGCGGCGCGCGGCGCATCCGCTTGCTTTTTCTGAAGATTTGGTCCGGCAGTGTGTCTTCTCTTTTGGCCGGATCGCCACAGGATTGATTAGCAACAAAGGCTACTATATATGTTTACGGCATCGCATTTTCCACAAAAAAAAAGTAGTTATTTTTTTACGTCGTAAATCACATACATTTACACTGTAATTATATTGAAAATTTCAGAACTTACTATGTGAATTTTAATACGTACATTGTATTTTTTTTTCTAGAACACACTAAGATTAATTAATTGATTGCACACTTGGAATAGAAGACAGAAGAGATAGAAACATAAACATATAAGAGAGTAAAGCAATCACATAAAAAAATTATTAAAATCAAGTAAAGACATTTGTCGTCATATTGTTAGCAAGACTTCTGGAGAAATCAGCAAGTTGCATGGATGACATACTGACATGTAGCTGGTGAGAATCCAGCATTGGCGCATACAGTGGAGACTATTTCAGAAAAGCATCTGATCCCTCAAGTCTCAAGGGGATGTCCCCTAGTGATCTCAAATTAATAACATGTGCACGGTTAAGAATTCTTTTATAAGTATTTGATAATATTGATACAGTATGTATATGTTATACCCTAGAAAATTTGAAGTTTAAACTAGACCCACACATTGAGGGGAAAAAAAGACAAACTTGAATTGTGAACAATGATTACAATATTCACAACTGAATTTGTCTTCTTTCTTTGTAGGTCAGATTTGGATTTAAATTTTTGTAGAGCAGTGGATATCACCATCCCCTGTACCATCAGTTTATAAAGATTTTCCATAATTTTTTAAATTATATTTGAAAAGTGCATAAACACACCTAAAGAGGATGTCCCCTCGAGAGATTACAACCATCTTCTGAGTTGCCTCCTTTGAAACTGAGAATTCGTATAGAATTGTCGTAATTCCCACCAAGATCATCCAACTTAAGTCCTACGTTCCGAAGGAACCCTCACAATCATTGCCTAATTAATAGTAACTGCTGAGCTATCATGTTAACCCGCATCTTTGCCGCTTACCCATAGGTGATCTGCGAACAATTCTAGATTTGGCATTTTTTCCGCTTTACTTATAACGTAGACACACTAGCGCAAGCACGTGATTGAGGAATCTATGCCTTCTGACCTTAGTTTTCTGGGGAAACTAAAAGCAGATGGACGTTTCAGCAACTGGGAAATATTAATAAGTTTCATGAAGTGATTTTGGCTCGCTCGCTCACTCAGCAATGGGGATGCAAGTGATTAATTTCATTACCCGTATAAAAACTCATTTAATAGTTATTTTTTCTTGGTAGTATAAAATTTGGAAAAAAAATAAATTATAATTGGGATAAGCGAAAAAAAATACTCGCTTGTCCGCCCTACTTACATCATTACTCAACAACCGGCTTCCCTTCTCATACCCCGCAACTCTTTTTTTTTAAAAAATAGATTAATAAAACCCGGCGACTACATGTATACAGCCAAATACCCTGCAACTCTGCAAGCTGCAAGATTTGCACCACAAAGCTTCCGTCTTTTCGAGCAGCACGCAAAGAATCAGGAGGCATCTCATCTCAGCATATATGGGCAGCTAGCAAACCTAGCTAGCTACCAGTTTTGTGGCTAACCATGCAGTTTTCTTTTAGGTCTCCACCATATATCAAATCTACACATATCAAAGATATCCCTGTTTTCTTATCATATATACAAATTGGCATGCAAATTTGTTTCAGTTGCATACTATGTGGATTGCTGTGCAGGAATGGCCCTCTCCTTTCGTTGACATTCCTACTAGCCACTAGGATAGTTACTCTAGCTATGTAGGTCTCTCAAGAAAGAACTTTTATCCTTAATTCTCAGTTGGTGTTGGTGTCACTGTCAACGCCTGAAAGGAGGAGAAGTAAACGCATTCCACTAGATTTCAGTATTGACTTTTTAGGTGTGGAGTAGCTAGATTACTTGCCGTGTCGTGATGGTTCAAGCTGTTAAACACTACTCATTGATGATAAATAACTCGATAAATCACCGTTTACAGACCATTGTCAAAATTTGGACAGAAAACAAATTCTTTATCTGAACCTTCCTGCCTCAGCAGCCTACACAGAAAACAGTACTTGTTACCTGAAAGTCTTCACCTTTTCTACTTCAGTTTACAAAAGAATTATCATCAAACTGAAAGTCTGAAACAGGTGCCTGCCCAACAATTTGACCAATTTCGTCAACACGAATTGCACATAAAACACCTAAACAAGTAAACAACTCAGTAATCCACACCTGCATTTTCCTCCACATTGCGTATCTGCATGCATGATGCATGTCCATCCATACGTCTTTTCACCCTCCTCCAACTAACACGAGTGGTCAGCACCATGGATGGATCGATGTCGACCTCAAAATTCCGATATGAAAAGCAGGGAGAGAGACGACATGGAGGGTAGGCCCGGCCGCACTATCTTCTTGCTGCCCCTTTCGGCATTCACAAGAGCAGAAGCGATCGCGTCTCTCTGTGCTGCTGCTCATGTAGCAGAATTAATTATGGGCTTAATTACTGAGCTAATCCCAATCAGATGTAGCCTATAAATAAAGCCTCCAGCTCCCAACTTGGCATCTACCACCTAGCCAGCAGCAGAGACGACAGAGGTAGAGAGACAGAGACTAGAGAGCAATGGACGTGGAGAGCCGCGCATCGTCGCCTCCGGAGGTCGCCGCCATCGACTGGCGCGGCCGGCCCTGCGAGCCGCGCCGTCACGGCGGCATGCGCGCCGCCGTCTTCGTGCTAGGTGAGCTCACTGCATGCTTGCTTATCTAGAACTAGATAGAAGCAATGCTCGGCCATGGCCAGCGTGACAATGGATGTGGTTTTGGCGGTGTGCAGGGATCCAGGCGTTCGAGATCATGGCGATCGCGGCGGTGGGGAACAACCTGATCACGTACGTGTTCGGGGAGATGCACTTCCCGCTGTCGCAGGCGGCGAACGTGGTGACCAACTTCGTCGGTACCATCTTCCTCCTCTCGCTCCTCGGCGGCTTCCTCTCCGACTCCTACCTCGGCTGCTTCTGGACCATGCTCATCTTCGGCTTCGTCGAGCTCTCGGTATGTACACCATCCATTCAGTCTCATGTACGCAACCAAACAGTCTGTCGGATTTGTTCGTGATCTAGAGGTGAGGCATGCACGGTTCCTTTCTTTTGTTGTTGACCGTTGTTTTCACGTAAAGAGAGACCATGAACATGGATGGATGGGCCTGAAAAAGGTGCTAATCACCATGCATGGACCAGAGATTTTGTTCCCGATTACATAAAAGTTTTTGGGACCAGGTTGAATTCAACTATGACAGACACGGCCGCCGGGTAGTTCTACACGCGGCTTGCAATTCGCAGAGCAAATTGGTCTTTTTTTTTCCCCCTTTTAATGTAAAGCCAACCGATAGAGTTGCAGCACAGTTGCTACAGGGAATAGGCACTTGAAAACAACTGGCCCAAGGCAGAGTTGTAATACCTGTACTAAGTTCTGAACACCATAGCCACTTTTTCTAGTGTTCCTGCAACTTGTGAAATTCGCCAAAAAAATATTTTCTGAATATATCATGGCTTATCTTAGCTGTAAATACAGTGAAGTAAAAAACCTACCAATATTTCAATCATATTTCTTCAAAATGAAAAAAAGATCATCTTCTCAATGAATTTTGCTCTGTTTTTCTCGTGCAGGGTTTCATACTACTGTCAGTGCAAGCACACCTGCCGCAGCTGAAGCCGCCGCCGTGCAACATGGCGTCCATGGACGGCAGCTGCGAGCAGGCCAGAGGCATCAAGGCCAGCATCTTCTTCGCGGCTCTCTACCTGGTGGCGCTCGGCAGCGGCTGCCTCAAGCCCAACATGATCGCGCACGGCGCCGACCAGTTTACGGCCGCCGGCGGCGGCTCGGCGGACAATGCCAAGAGGCTCTCGACCTACTTCAACTCGGCCTACTTCAGCTTCTGCGCCGGCGAGCTCATCGCGCTGACGGCGCTGGTCTGGGTGCAGACGCACTCCGGGATGGACGTCGGCTTCGGCATCTCCGCCGCCGCCATGGCGGCGGGGCTCGTCAGCCTTGTGTCCGGCGCCGCCTTCTACCGGAACAAGCCTCCTCAGGGCAGCATCTTCACACCTATTGCAAGGGTAAAAATATTCTCTACACTGCTGCAGTACTAATACACTTCTATAATACTAGGATAATACCATTTTGAAAACCTTAAAGCAACCCAATATTCCAATGCATTTTAAGATTAATATGCTTCACTTTCAAGTGTAATACAACCAAGATATGTATTTGAAAAAACAAACGCTACTTCATTTATACTATTGACGTCTACGATACACGTTGGTTGTATGCATCTAATGATGCAGAGGCCGAGTGTAATATTCTTCTATGATCTTTTAAAAAAAGTAATGATAGGATGATACCATTCCGAAACCGTAAAATAGCCGAATAAGTGAAAAGGTTAAGATGCTCTAGTTTGAATTTTGATAAGCCAAGATATGTATTTGCAAAAGAAAAAAAATGCATATTCGTTGCCAAGTTGATTTTTAAGGTCGAACAGTTGATGATATTCTTGTCAGGCTGTCAGCTACTGAACTACTACAAGGTTGCTTGTACGTGAGCCAAATGTTTTCAGACATGGTTGCCCAATTATCCTAGCAACATGATTGAGTTTAAGAGATATAGGCGAGGTGGTTTACCTGCAATCATACAACCTCACTGCATTCTAAGGGCTCCTTTGAATTGAAGGATTTTCAAGGAAATTTTGAAGGATTCAAAATCTTAGAAAATTTTTTCTATGAGATCCTTTGGAACAAAGGAATAGCATGCCAAAATTTCTATGAGTTGCCTCCTATACCAACGATTTCATAGAAAAATAAAAATAAACTTAAACCTCATGTTTTTCTTTTTCTTTGAGAAGTCCAATACACTCTTTCTCTATCTCTCTCTAGCTTCTCTCTCTATCTTATGCAAATTCTTTTGAAATTTCTGTGTTTACTTCCTACAAACCATCTAAAGACGCTAACTCTAGTATTCTCGTGTTTTAGAATTATATAGAATTCTATAGAGCTTGACATCTAAATCCTGTATTTTTTCTATTCCTGCATTTATAGAATTCTACATTGACAGAGCATGTACTGTTGTGTTAGTGGCGAGCCCATCGCGATTATGTTTAAACAAGCCCACTAGTGGGAGTTCCAAGAAACTGCAGTTTGTCATTTGCAGGAAACTTTCTGTCATGATCATTGATACGATCACATTATTATAGTTGCAACCATGTAATAAGATAAGTTATACACTTGAGTTAGTAGGTGGATGTCTTTTTGTCACCATTCAGGGTTCAGAGTCAGAGTGGCTCCATGCTTGTCTTATTCTGAAGTTCAGTGGTTTGAAACCAGATCATGGCCATTGGCCAAAGTAGTTTTTGCGTCTGCTTGTCGATCAGATCTAGTAAGATACTATGAACTGATATGCCATCTGCTAGTTTTGTCCGAGAGGTTGTTTAAAATGTTCTTGTGATTAATTGACTGTTAGCCTGTCAGTTCAGTGCAGCTATGGTTTTTGATCCTAGCGATGATGACAGAACTGCATGCGGATTATTTAAACTGTCACATGAGCAATATATGCATTTGCATTATTTTAGCGTGGGTTCAAGATGACGGGCTTTGTTTATTATACAAGTAATAACAATATCTTTTTTTTGTTCATGTTAAATTAAAACCATATGTTTTAAAAGAAAAATAGCATAATTAAGCTCATATAAGCGCTCATTTCATGATTTTTTGCAAAAAGAGAGAAATATTTTCAGCTTCAAAAATCTTTTCATTTCGATACAATTGTTTCTTACAGTTTAGTTTTACTATCAAACCTGACAATACTGATACTGTTTTCTGTAGGTGTTTGTTGCCGCCTACACTAAGAGGAAGCAAATCTGCCCTTCCAGCTCCTCCGATCCTGTCAATGCCGGAGTTTGCGAGCCGGCACACCTCTCCGCCGGCAACTTCCGCCACGCCAGCAAATTCAGGTGATCGCCTCGTCCCAAGCGGCGGCGGCGCCGCCATGCACGTTGCTCTGAAGCTGTGTGACTGACGATCTGTGACGAAAACGTCTGCAGGTTCTTGGACAAGGCGTGCATCAGGGCGGCGCAGCAGGGGCCGAACACGAAGCCGGAGAGCCCGTGGCGGCTGTGCACGGTCGCCGAGGTGCAGCAGGCGAAGACGCTCCTCGCCGTGACGCCCATCTACGCGTGCACTATCGTCTTCAACACCGTGCTCGCGCAGCTGCAGACCTTCTCGGTGCAGCAGGGCAGCGCCATGGACACCGCGCTCGGAGGCTCCTTCCGCATCCCTCCGGCGTCGCTGCAGGCCATCCCCTACGCCATGCTGCTCCTCCTCGTCCCGGCCTACGAGCTCCTCCTCGTCCCGCTCATGAAGCGGGTGACGGGCACGCAGTCCGGGATCACCCCGCTCCAGCGGATCGGCGTCGGCCTCTGCACCGTATCGCTCTCCATGGTCGCCGCCGCCACCGTCGAGCGCAGGCGGCGCGACCTCTCCGCCGCCGGCGCGCCGCGGATGTCCGTGCTCTGGATCGTGCCGCAGTTCCTCGTGTTCGGCGTGTCGGAGATGTTCACCGCCGTGGGGCTCATCGAGTTCTTCTACAAGCAGGCGTGCGCCGGCATGCAGTCCTTCCTCACGGCGCTCACCTACTGCTCCTACGCCTTCGGCTTCTACCTCAGCTCGGTGCTCGTGTCGCTCGTGAACAGGGTCACGGCGAGCCACCACGGCGGCGGCGGAGGCTGGCTCGGCGACAACGACCTGGACAAGGACAGGCTGGACCTCTTCTACTGGATGCTTGCCGTGCTTAGCGTGCTCAACTTCTTCTGCTACCTGCTCTGCGCGAGGTGGTACAACTCCGGCGCCGACGGTGCCGACGCTGCCTCTGCTCAGGTTGCAGCAGAAGGTGACGTCAAGGAGATCATCTGAAGAAGAAGATGCGTATGAAAATGATGTATATGCGTATATAGATATACATGCACGAGAAATAGTGGCGAGAAATGAAGAAAATGAGTAATGCTAGGTTAAAAAGCTATACTTTCCTAAGGAATAGATATTATATTATGCTTGTTTTGGAGGCAAACATGTCAGAGTAGGACTATTTACTCTTTCCGTTCTAAAATATAAGTTCAAATTTAAACCAAATATAATAACTAGTTCTCGTAAAAGATGACATTTACTACCTAAACTACCCATACTAACTCTTATCTTCATTATCACTTAACTAGTCTGGACCTACATCCTACTCGTCCCGAGTATAAGTCTTTTTACCTCTTCTTAATAACCGTGTAAAGTGCTAAAATTTACTAAATTTTGGAAAGTAGGGAGTAGAAAACTTAATTTGATTATTAAGCTTCAGCACAAGAAGGCATGCAGTGGACTGATGAATTAAACCACAGATCAGAAAAACGCTTGAGACAATTTCTAACAAGTTTCTTTGGATGGCTTGTCCTACACTAGAGAATGCTTATTGCGGATAACTTGCTCCGCAGACACTGGCCGTGTGATTGTGATTGGATTTGTTGCTTGTGTACTCAAGCCTTCGAAGAAGCAAAGCACCTAGCAAATGACTGCCCCTTCACCGTGGCGGTTTGGCAGTTCATCTGCACGTGGCTAGGTATAAACAACATATCTCAACAACACTCTACATCCAGCATCTCGGATTGGTGGGAGGCCACCATCGCCACAACGACGAGAGGCGAAAAGAAGAAAATCCTAGGAGCCCTCCTAGTAACTTGGTGGAATGTATGGCTGGAGAGAAACAGATGAATTTTTCACTCATGCTTCACAAAGTGAAACCCAAGTCGTCCACCTAATCAAGAAAAATATAAGTCTAATTGAGATCTCTAGGCACTGCTGATCTCTTTGCTTCCTAAATCTTGTTTTCTAGTTGCCCTGTTCCTCGCCTGTAATCGCCTTTTGTTGCTTTCCCTGTAATCCCCCGGGAAACGGTTTTCTCCTTCTAATATATTCGGCAAACCTCCTGCCGCTTAACGTTCAAAAAAAAAAAACAATTGCTAACAAGTTCAGTTTTTGATCTTCAGCATGCAACAGGAGCACAGCTTTTCAGATGAACGAAACATGCAAGGTAGAGCACAGCACAAATCATGGATGGCATCTCTAGAGGCGCAAAATGCAGGCAGCAGGATCTTCAGTCAAATTAACACACATGATTCCAGTCTTCACTCTTCAGTAGCAGAGTAGGCAAAATTCATGTGGTGAGAACTGTCACTCTCCTGCTGAGCCTTTAACTTTTGACCCCAAAGGGTTGTTTTCTCTTATCGTACGAGGTCAACGGGGGTCGGAGAATAAAACTCCGACCCCTCCACGTCCTTGCTGACGAATCTCCGACCCTGCTTCTAAATAAAATCCGGCTCTTCGACACCCCTTGATGTCGTTCCTAGCCAGCCTAGCTTCTGCAAATCGTATGCAAAGTTCAAAAGATGATGCTTGTTTTCGAGCCATAGTACTAGTACTATCTAGGAAACTTAATTTGTGTATTAAGCTTAAGAACCCGAGAGAAGGCATGCAGTGGAATGATGAGTTAAGACACATATAAGAGACTATTTTTGAGATGGCAGTTCTAAAAAGAGGGAGGAATCAACAGGTTCACTTTTCACGTTCAGCATGCAACAGGATGTTGGCTAGCACCAGATCGAACACCTAGAGGGCGCACTGCAGCAAGCTCGGCAAACTTCCGGCAAGCAAAGAACAGAGCAAGAGGCAGAGGAGGAAAAACAGAGCAGGTCGCAAGGGGAATTTGGGGCAATTTTCTGTGTCTATTCCAACTGAAATTGAAAGCCAATTTACATATACAAATGATGTAACTATCATCTACTTATAGGCTGAAAAGAAATTTCGATCCTACATACAAGGAAGACGAGGCCACGCTCGCCACGCATTTCTCTTAGCTGCGCGCTTCGTGCGGCCACGAACTCAGTCACCATTGATCTCCTCGCCTGAGCATCTCGCCAGGCCGTTGTCCAGACCGTTGCTTCCTCTTTGTCCGGATCGGCTCGATCGCTTCAATTGTTAGCACCGCACCGAAGGTGTTCAATAAAATGCACTCGCCTGTGCCCGCGCCCGCGCCTGCGCCCGGACCTCGCCCGGCCTGCGCCCGGACCGGCGAACCTCCGGCGGGAGCAAATGCACACAACCTCTCTTTGTCCGATTGGCTCGGCTACACCAGGAGTAACAGCAACATACCCCCCTTATCCTGGAGCGGACAAGATCGCGAACACCCAACAGGGCCGTTGTTGCCAATTTTACCGCCGACAGCCCCTTTGTAAGTGCATCCACCCACTGTTCCTCAGTCCGGACGAATTCAATCATGATCTGCCCATTCTCGACGCATTCACGAATGATAACGGTACGATATGCTTGCTCCTCCCGTGAAACATAGGGTTCTTCATCAAGGCAATCGCCAATTTGTTGTCGACGTAGAGTCTCACCGGCTTTGCTTCTGTGCCAAACAGCTCGCTCAGCAGCGCCCTAAGCCAAAGGGCGTGACACGCCGCCACGGTGGCCGCCATGAATTCAGCTTCGCACGATGAAGCACCACCGTCTTTTGCTCTGTGAACACCACGAGACAAGGCTATTGTTGACGTAGAATCCATCCCACCGGTGCTCCGCGATCGTCAAGTCACGGCCAAGTCACTGTCGGTGTAACCGGTGATCTACACTGCACTGCTTCCTCCCGCGAATGCGAGCCCGTAATCGATTGTTCTCTTGAGGTACCTGATGATCATCTTCACAGCCTTGAAATGCATTATCGTCGGCCGCTCCATGAATCTGCTCGCCACGCCAACGGAGTAGGACAGATCCGGCCTCGTGTGCAACAAGTATCGCAAACACCCGATGACGCGCCGGTACTCCGTTGTGTCGACAGGCTTCCTTCGGTCTTTGTGCAGCGGTGATCGAGGCTCCATGGGAATGAGGTTGAGTTGCACTCCAGCATCCTGAACCGGGACAAGATTTCTTGCGTAGCGGCCTGCTTGATGGCATGCCGTTCTCCCCCTCGCCACTTCAATCCCCAAATAATACGTGAGGAGTCCGAGATCGCTCATCTCGAATCCCCCATCATCTGTTGCTTGAACACCGTGATCTCACTTGATTTCTCCTGTCACGATTAAATATCAACATAAACCCCGACGATGATGCCGGCGCGCCCCTTTCCTCTAGTGTACACCGCCTGCTCCTGCGCACGCGCGAAGTCGAGCTCTTTCAAGCTTTTGTCGAGATGTGTTCCACGCCCGTGGTGCTTGTCAAAGCCATAGAGCACCTTGCTCAGCCTGAGCACAAGATGCTCCTTCCCTTTCTGTACATAGCCCTCTGGCTGGCCCGTCACCTCCTCTCGAGCTCGCCATTTAGGAACGCCGATTTGACGTCGAGGTGATGCACCTCCCACCTTCGATCTGTGCAATGCGAGTATCACACGCACCGTGTCAAGCCTTGCCACCGGCGCGAATACTTCATCGAAATCCACACCTTGGCGTTGAACATATCCCTTTGCCACCAGCCGGGCCTTGTGCTTGATCACTTCGCCAGCGGTGTTCTTCTTCAGTTTGAACACCCACTTGAGGCCGATAGGTTTGTGTCCTGCCGGCAACGCGGTGAGGGCCCATGTCGAGTTCTTCTTGATAGCTTCCAGCTCCTGGACCATGGCGTCCTCCCACTCCGGTTGGCCCGCCGCCTCGCGGTAGCAGGAGGGCTCTTCAATCTCTGCGAGCAGCGCCTCATCAGCTGTGTTGTCCTCCACCAGGTCGACTTGCGCGGCGTCGCGCATGATGTCGTCAATGTGCCTGTAGCGAACAGGCCCATCGTTGCTATTGGTGCTGCCTCCTGTCTGCGGCGTCGCCTGTTCGCCGGCGGACTCGGTAGCTCCAGCCACCGGCCTTGGTGGAGTTAAAGGCTCCCCTGCCTCGGTTGCTAGCTCCCTGCCAGCTCGCCTTCCTGGTGGAAAGAATTCCACCGGGGTTGCCGACTCGCCAGCCGCGCTGCCCGATGGTGGCACCTTTGTGCCGTTTGCCACCTCGGCGTCGACGGTCTCCTCGACGACAAACTCTGTCGATTCAGCCTCCCCTGCAACTCCGTTCCACTTCCAGGCAACATTTTCTTCAAAACAACATCGCGACTTACATGAATTTGCCTGCAGCGTGGATCAAACAGGCGGTGTGCTTTGCTTCCTTCCTCGACCCCTAGGTACACGAACGGAGAACTCCGGTCGTCTAATTTCTTCAGATTGGGGGTCGTGATCTTCGCTTGAGCTGTACACCCGAACACCCGTAGGTGCCCTAGGTGTGGTTTCCTTCCCATCCAGGCCTCGAATGGGGTGCGATTCCCCATCGCCTTGGTAGGCAGCAGGTTTAGCAGGTATACGGCATGTCGCACCGCCTCCCCCCACATCCTGTCGGGCACGGACATCCCCTGGAGGAGAGAGCGCGCCATCGCCATCACCGTTCTGTTACGGTGTTCCACAACGCCATTCTGCTGCGGTGAATATGGCGCCGTCAGGTGTCGCTGGATGCCAGCCTCCTCACAGACGCGCGTGAACTCACCAGAGAGGAACTCGCCACCGCGGTCCGATCTGAGCGTCTTGATGCGGTGCCCGGCCGTGTTCTTGGCCAGGGGCTTGAATTTTTCGAACCCCGCAAGTGCTTGATCCTTCGTTTTGATCACAAACACCCACATCCAACGGGAAAAATCATCAATTATCAGCATAAAGTAACGGTTACCGGCCATCGTCGACGGGGTGATCGGCTCACATAGGTCCATGTGGAGCAATTCAAGCGGTGCCTCCGCTTGAAAATTCGCCATCGCCGGGAATGGCTGGGGAATCTGTTTCGCCACCAGGCATGCCTGGCAAAGTTGGTTCGGGTGGACTATTGTCGGTACTCCTGCCGCCATTTCTTTGTCCACCAAAAGCTTCATCGCTTGGAAATTCACGTGTCCGAGCCGGGCATGCCATAGCCACGCCGGGTCCTTGAGATTAGCCAGCAGGCATACTGGGTGCGCCAGCTTCAGCTCAATCCGGTAGAGCCGGTTGGCGGTGCGCCTCACCTTCATGACTAGGCGCCAGGGGTTTTTGTCGTAAACCTCCAGGTCATCTTCATCCAGCACGACGCGGTGGCCGGTCTCAGTGAGCTGCCCCAAGCTCACCATGTTGCAGCAGAGGCTCGGAATGTAGTAGACATCGTCGAGCAACCATTGATTGCCATTTTTACAGGAGAAGAGAATCGATCCCTTCCCCATGATCTGCACTGAAGAGGCGTCGCCGAATTTGACTCGCCCCGTGATCGTCTCGTCCAGCTCTCGGAACTTGAGGCGATCTCCCGTCATGTGGTTGCTAGCACCGTTGTCTAGGTACCAGATGTCCCCAGCGGCGTCGCCGCCCTCTGCCAACAACAGGCGTGGCCATACACGCTCCTCGTGCACGACCAGGCCTGAGTGCACCACCTGCGCCGACATGGGCTGCGCCGACTCAGTTTCGGTCACCGCGAGCAGCAGCGCTGGTCCGGCGTCCTCTGTCTGCGCAAGATGGGCCTCCGCTTTCTTCTTCTTGGGGTGCGGGCACTTCGTGGAGTAGTGTCCGTACTCATTGCAGTTGAAGCACTTAATGTGGCTTTTGTCGCGGGCACCGCCACCAGAACCGCCACCCCCAGAGTTGCGAGGCGCGCCGCCGCGGCCGCCCGTACTGCGCCCTCTGCCGCGCCCGCGTCTGCCTTGGCCGCGGTTACCTCCGTCCGCCTTGTTCTTCTGTGCCGACGACGGTTCGCCGCTGTCTTTCTTGAAGCGCGCCTCCCACTCAGCCTGAGTGAGGAGCACCTGCCCATCGGCGGCGAGGCCACCGATGGCGCCCTTCTTCTTGCGCGTGCGTTCGTCGTAGGCCTTGAGACGACCCACAACCTCTTCGAATGCCATATCTTCGAGGTTGTAGAATTGTTCGATGCCGGCCACGAGGCTGACGAATTTCTCCGGGACGGTGTCAAACAGCTTCTTCACCATGGCGGCGTCATTCAGTGTTGCACCTAGCTCAGAATGCCGGACCGCCATGGCTGTGATCCGCTCGGCATACTGGTCCAGTGATTCCCCGTCGGCCATGCACATGCCGCTGAATTCAGCCTTCAGCGTCTGCAAGCGCGCGCTGCGAACGCGATCCGCGCCGACAAACCTCGTCTTGAGGCAGTCCCACACCTCCTTCGCCGACCGCTTCTTCGCCACCTGCATCAAGAGATCTTCAAGGAGCGATTGCAGCAGGTGGGACTTCGTCTTCTTGTCCTTCCTCGTGTCGATGACCGCTCCGGCCGGCTCGATTGCTTCCCATACGCCTTGATCCTCCATCATCGCCTGCACCCGGATCACCCAACTGGTGTAGTTGGTTGCAGTGAGTTGTGGGTAGAGGAATACGCTCCCTGAGCTCCCCCGTGCTGCGTCTGCCATCACAATGGACATGGCTCTGATACCACTTGTTGGTTAACACCAGATCGAACACCTAGCGGGCACACTGTAGCAAGTCCGGCAAACTTCCGGCAAGCAAAGAATAGAGCAAGAGACAGAGGAGGAAAAACAGAGCAAGTCGCAAGGGGAATTTGGGGCAATTTTCTGTGTCTATTCCAACTGAAATTGAAAGCCAATTCACACATACAAATGATGTAACTATCATCTACTTATAGGCTGAAAAGAAATTTCGATCCTACATACAAGGAAGACGAGGCCACGCTCGCCACGCACTTCGCTTAGCTGTGCGCTTCGTGTGGCCACGAACTCAGTCGCCGTTGATCTCCTCGCCCGAGCATCTCGCCAGGCCGTTGTCCAGACTGTTGCTTCCTCTATGTCCGGATCGGCTCGATCGCTTCAATTGTTAGCACCGCACCGAAGGTGTTCAATGAAATGCACTCGCCCGCGCCCGCGCCTGCGCCCAGGACCTCGCCCGGCCTGCGCTCGTGCCCAGGCCCTCGCACGACCTGTGCCTGTGCCCGGGCCCTCGCCCGCGCCTGCGCCCGGGACCTCGCCCGGCCTGCGCCCGTGCCCGGGCCGGAACCTCCGGCCAGGAGCAAATGCACACAACCTCTCTTTGTCCGGATTGGCTCGGGCTACGCCAAGAGTAACAACAACATACTCCCCCTTAGTCCTGGCGCGGACCAAGATCGCGAACACCCAACAGGTGCCGCGCTGTTGCCAGTTTTTCCTCCTCTGCCTCTTGCTCTGTTCTTTGCTTACCAGAAATTTGCCGAACTTGCTACAGTGCGCCCGCTAGGTGTTCGATCTGGTGCTAGCCAACACAGGAGCAAGCAGCAAAGTTGTTCAGACGAACGAAGCATGCAAGATACAGCAGAAATCATGGGTGTCGTCTCGCAAAGCACAACATGCAGCCAAGAGGAATTCTCAATTCTTCAGTAGGAGTAGGCAAAAATTCATCTGGTAAAAGCTGGAAGTCTCATCCAAGAGGCGAACTTTCCCAACTGAAGACGAGTTAAAGAATGATGCACTCCTTTTCTTGCCTAGCCTTAGCCTTCTCCTCTTCTCTTTGTTTCTCCCTTTCTTGCCTAGCCTTCTCCAGTTCCTCTTTAAGAATGCGAATCTCCTCTTCTCTTTGTTTCTCCCTTTCTTGCCTAGCCTTCTCCAGTTCCTCTTTAAGCTTATCAAACTCGCGTTCTGTTTGTTTCTCCTGTTCTTGCCTAGCCTTCTCCAGTTTCTCTTTAAGCTTTTGAAACTCACCATCTGTTTGTTTCTCCTTTTCTTGCCTAGCCTTCTCCGATTCTCTAAATTTCCTGTTTTCCTCTCGAGCATTGTTACTCTCTTGTTGAGCCTTCTCTAGGCTTTCCCTAAGTCTATGGATGTCCTCTTCTGATCTTAAGATTGCTTCTGTCATCTTATCCTGTATATTCAGCCTTGCTTTCTGCTCTTTCAGAAGCTGTTGTTCCAGCCTCAGGCTTGTACTGTTAAGCTTTTCTTCTACCTATATATATATATAAAATCAGATCAGGTTTAAAATCAATAAAAATAATAGTAGCTGACATAATTATTACATAAACACAAAAATGGCGTTGTGATCATTAGGAGCACCACAATTTCAGTCTTCAATAATTTGAAGTTCATTTTTTTCAGGAAAAAGGTAACATGACTGAAAAGTTTCTACTTGCTGGTTCCCTAAGACTCCAAATGTTTTGCCAACAAAATATATGATCGGTATCTGTAGTAGTAAATAGCTAGCGTAGCAAATTGTATGCAAAGTTCACAAAGTTGCCAGCTAAAAAAAATACTGTGCCACAACTCAATAGACAGGACAATCACATCTATGTTGTTGAATTGAGCTTGTGCGTTACAAATGTCTTACCATCTTAGTTATAAGTGCAATGTATCCAGTGTCCATCTCTTTCTTTGATGAATGTGCTTCAGAATGGACATCTTTCTGTCTATGGTGCACCTCCTGGAAAAACGAAAAGAAAGCAAAGGTGACAACTGAAACTATCAAAAGTAATTTACTAGAAGCTAGAAGCAGCACCTGAATCTGATTGAACAACTGATTCGAAAATGGCACCCCATGATTGCCTGATATAACAAAGTCCACTGCATCAAACAGTTTTTTGAGTTGTGCCTGACAGTTCTGAGCATTGCTGGTCTTATTGTCAAAAAGAACCACCCTATTTGTACATAACTTAAGAAAGTTCTGTAAACAAAGAGCGTGCAAATGTAAGACACACGCAGACACACTGCAATAATACTAACAATGGACTCAGTGGCGGACCTAGAAATTCTATAGAGCCTGGACGAGGTACATTAAAATAAAATTACCTGTATATTAAGAAAGTGTAGATGATAACCAAATGAGACACTACCCAAGTTTACGGGTATTCAGTAGTGGCGAGCCAAGCGAGTGGCGTGGATGCGCCGAGCAGCCAAGCGCATGGTCGCGACTCGCGATGATGCCGCCGAGCAGTGGGGCACGCCGAACTGCCGAAGTCTCTGGAATTGGGAACGTCGATCTCACCGGCGTCGCCGCACGAATTAATCATATTTTGGAATTAGAAACGTCCCTCTCGCCTCGCTGCACGACGCCGGGCAGGCGCCCAGGCTCGCCGGGCTGAGTCCGCCAGTGAATGGACTCATCAAATGAAACTGCAAACACTGTATGTGATACAGTTTGAGAGAGATGAAATAGACCTGAAGATATGGAGGGGCAGTGGCCGATAACATATTTTTCCAACTGGTCTCCCCACCTACTTCATCTCCATGTGTGAAAACCAATATCATGTGGTCAAGGATTTTATCACCAAAAAACAATTTGATGGACTCAATTGTCTTCTCATCCTCACAAGAAAAGCGAGATTTAGCTGAAAAAACCATTAGCATTGCATGTATCCCATCTTTGGCCATGCCCATACACTTCACGATCTCTTTTCGCACATCTTCCGTTGTAATGTCCATGTCAAATAAGCCTATCCAAGTAAAAAGAGCAAGAGCAGGAATCAGAATTAAACCATGCCTTGGGCCTAATTTGTACGTACATGCAAAACTAAATCAGGACAATTACCAAAACAATAAGCAGAGCACTCTGCACCTACACAAAAATAAAATAAAATCTAGGGTTTTAATCAGAATACGCTCTAGCTAATAAGCCTTGGTTGGGCGTCTGGATCAACTGATATATCAGATATATTTTGACCCCCAGATTTCCATGGACTAGCACTAGCAGTATTTGATACAGTCATAATCTGGAAGTAATCTAGGATTTGTTAGTTCTTACCCGGCGTGTCAATAACATTGATAGTGCGGACCGCTTGTCCATCATGAAACTCGGTGCTCCTCATCTGGCAGGTTTTAGTGACACTGCCGTATGACCACTCCGACGCGAATGCCTCGCTTCCAAGGATGCTGTTCGCGGTTGCGCTCTTCCCGGAGCCGACCTTCCCCACGAGAACGAGAGTGACATCGGCAAGTCCATCGCCGGCGGCCAGCTCCCAGTCGTCGTCGTGGTCGGCGCGGTTCTCGCCGCCGCCGCCCATGATGGAATGGAGAGCTGAGAGATCACCCGAGTAGCCGAAAGAAAACTTGAGCGTGAAGGAGAAATTTTGTGTTGGCACCTGAGGCTATAGGTGGCCAAACGGGCCGCTCGGCCCGGCCCGGCTCTAGCACGATAGTGGCACGGCACTATGCGGCACGGCCCGTGTAGGCACGGTTCCTGTAGCGGGCCGTGCCGTGTCGGCCCGCGTGCCTCCCTCCTGGCCCAGGCACGGCACGCTGAAGTCGTGGGCCGTGCCGTGCCGGCACGGCCCGTCGGCGGCCCACCGTGCCCGGGCCGGCCTGGTCCGCCGACGCCTGCCGCCGCCCGTCCGGCGTCCCCGGGCTCGGCCGCCTGCCGCCGCCCTCCGCCGCCGCCTCCCCGCCTGCGCGCCGCCCCCTCCACCGCCTGCCGCCGCCTCGGCCTCCTCGGCCTCCTCCGCCCCCTCCGCCGCCGCCTCCCGCGAGCGCCTCCCCGGCCTCCGCCGCCTGCCACCGCCCTCCGCCGCCGCCTCCCCGCCTGCGCGCCGCCCCCCGAGGCCGCTGTCCGCCGCCTCCCCGCCTGCGCTGAGCCCCGTGCCGGACCGTGCCCCGTGCCCCGCGCCCCTTGCCGTGCCCGTGCCCCGTGCCCGTGCCCGCGCCCCGTGCCCCGTGCCCAGTGCCCGTGCCCCGTGCCGTGCCCGGCCGGGCCGCTACAGTCCACGGCGGCCCGCCGTGCCGCACCGCCAGCCCAGACACGGCACGGCTGCTCGGGCCGTGCCGGCATGGCCCACGGCCAACCGTGCCGGGCCGGGCCGGGCACGGTTACTGTAGCACCATGCCCGGGCCGGCCCGACGGGGCACGGCCCATTTGGACATCTCTACCTGAGGCAGCGCAAGCGAAGAAGGCGTAATTAATAAGCGGGGAGATTGCCTCGGAAGCTGTGGAGGGTGGAATCCCAAACGGCGAACGGTTGATTTGCATCGCGAAGCAGTTTTCACCAACGCTTTTCCTCGATTCGTCTTCCTCTTTGTGGGCCTAGTTAAGCTAGGCCCAGGTCTAGTTCGGTCGAGGCCTTCATACTACAAATTTTTTTATTTTTATATTTATTTAATAAAATATTTACAAAAGTACATTTTCGTTTTAAAAATTTACAAAAATATACCCCTACCGCCCTCTGAAAGGGTGATTTTTCAAAAATCGCCCTCCCATAGGACAATTTTATGACGTGGCTGACGGCCATCGGCCGGGCAACACTTTTGCAGGCGGCTCCTGGTTGCCTAAAAACCGCCCTCGGGAAGGACGGCAAGGGGGCCGCCTGCAAAATGCCGACCGGGGGGCCAGCCATTTTACAGGCGGCACCCTTGCTGTCCTCCCAGAGGGCGGTTTTTGGGCGGCCAGGGGACCGCCTATAAAATGGCCGATCCATGAGTCGGCTATTTTACAGGCGGCACCCTTTTCGCCCTCTGGGAGGGCAGTTTTTGGAAAATCAGGGGCCGTCTGTAAAATGGGGGCGGTCGGACCTCCTGCCTCAACCCGGTCGAACCGATCGGGTACAGAACCGATTGAAAGTTGTGCCTATTTCTCCCTAACGCGTGCTACCTACCTTAAAACAGTCATAACTTTCGCATACGGTCTCGGAATCGGGCAAATAAGTACTCTGCAGACATCTACAGAAAATTTTATATCCGCTTCTCCCCGACTTTGTCGGGTTTGTCCAAAAAATTTTTGTGAAATTCGGCCGGAAAGATTGAGTTTTTGAGGTCCGAAGTTTCAGCACGGTTTTTAAAGCACGCTCACAATTTTCTACAGGTCACATCTTACATCGATTTGAGTTGCACCTTTACGAGGTTTTGCCATTCTCGAGTTCCTAGTTAAAAAAATATCAAAAAAACAAAGTGGCCATTTTGCAGGCGGCCCCTGGCCGCCTGAAAAAGTGCTGATGGCCGTCTGCCACATCATTAAATCGCTCTCTGGAAGGGCGATTTTTAAAAAACGTCCTCCCAGAGGGCGTTGGGAGTATATTTTTATAAATTTTTGAAATGAAGGTATACTTTTATAAATATTTTATTAAAAAAAATACAAAAATAAAAAAATTCTTCATACTACTGCGTGTGAGAAGAGTGGAAGCCCAGATAAAAGCGAAGCCTCGTCTCCGCCACGCGCGCCTGCGTGCAGCCGCGTCGATCGACCCCAGATTAATTTGCAAGGCAAATCTAGACATACGTTTTTTAACCAAGAACTTGAAATATTATTGATGATCAATGTTTTACAAGTTTAACCAAATCTTATAAAAATATTATATAAATATTGAAGGTTTTTATAGGATTGTTTTAGTTGCTATGATATTTATAAAAAATCTATATTTAAAGGACTCCTTAATGGATTTTTTTTGTTTTTGTCTCTTAATGGATTTTTAATTATGTTTTTTAATGTGTGACTAAAAAAATTCAAATAGACTATTAATATATGATGACATGGTAAAAAATTAAAGATAAGAGAGATGAAAGTAGTTTCATCAGGATGAAACTGATGCTTACCATTTCCAACATATTGGAAACTGGGTTTGTGTTTCATCTCTACATGTTTCATCAACTTTTATTGATCACTTAGATGTAACATTTAAATGATATGCTAGCATATAGAACCGTGAAATAAAACTTTGTATTGAAAGAAGTAGTTTCATCCATTACTCAAATATTCTCACATGATATGTCACTTTTCGAAACGGCGCAATGAAGCCTCACACCAGAAATGGCCTAATACACAAATCCCAATACTATACAATAATTTTATTTTAGTAGTTTACTCTCACATATTTCTCTTTGCATTTTTTTGAAGTTTGTGAAGAGGTTGTTTATTGTATAAGAGGTGGCTCATCCTATCTCTCCTCACTTCTCTTCTCTACTTTATCACCTAATACTATGTGGCACTCTTATGGGCAGCATTAAGGGCAAGTGCAATGGAAGAAAATCAGCTTACTATTAGTGCTGACATAGGATTTTTTGCACAGTTGAAAGAGAGATTGTGAGGAGACAGTGGAGCCGGCGACTAATCAATCGACCGCTCACACGAGCGCCTAGGCATAATCCACCCGCAACAGCCTGTGTGATTGGCTAACAGATTAGGAGACATACAATAAAAGCTAGACCCACAAAGAAAGTTCATTAATAAACTGATATAAGTAATTTTTATAATACATACGTAAGCATCTAATAACTGATTGTTTACTCTGTTATTGTTCTTGCCCTAAGTTCTATTGTACTCCGTAGTACTTGCTCTTAGCCTCGCGAACACGTCACACGTTGTGGCTCGTTGGAGCGTCCTCCTCCAATACACGCGTCAACGGATGAAAGGCCCTCAATTTGAGCCAGCCCAGCGTGTTTATCACCTGGCCTTTCATCGGCTTGATCGGTCTGCAAGAAATGGAAAAAGTCCTCTTTCAATTATAGATTAAATTTTAATTATATCTTTTAACCATAAAATCGAATATAGATTATCCTCTAAGTTGTAAAACCGATGCAAATAAAATCTTTAGATAATAGTATATATGGTTTTGGTTGGTATGGTGCCTAGAGCACGGTGAGGGTCGAGGCTGGCGGCAGTTGGCCTCCTGCTCCCTATGACGGCGGCGATGGGCGGCCTCCTGCTCCACCTCGAGCTCGAGCTCACCTCGCAGCGGCAGCAGCTTGGGTTGCTCTGCCATGGTCTTCTCGTATGCCTCTCCATCTCGCTCACTGGCCCTCATGGCTAGATCATCGACGGCGCTGTGGTAGGCTCCGCCCCCATAGGAGGAGAGAGAAAAGAAGAGATGGGAGAGAGGGGTAGAGGAGGAAGAAGATGTTATGTCAATGGCACGTGGGTCCCACTTTTTTTTAATTGTAATACCGTGTAAGCGCCATGGAGACAACGCCACTTAGGACGAATCTGCTCTCAACACTGTCTCGGGACTGGATTTGAACTGATTTTATAAGTTGGGGACGCTCTATATCTGATTTTACGATTTATGGATATGAATAGAACTCGACCCATAATTTAACGACCTAAAGTGGACTTTTTCCGCAAGAAATAATGGATGGCCCGTATGAGTGCGGCCCATGCCAAGGCACGATCATGTGGCTCTGCACAGCCTAGGTGGACACGCTTGCACATAAGCGTATGTGGCAACGGAGCGCATGTTGAAGCGAGGCGCCCAGAGCTAGGGATGAAATCCCCTTTGAGTTGCAAAGCCAGTTTCTTTATGTGGCATCCGAAGTTAGGGATGAAGGGATGAAGTCGGTTTGGATTATTCTGATGCTTTTTTTTTGGAAATAGATAGTGTCGGACGGATGATTTCGAATAGTATCGAAAATGAAAATGGATTTGAAATTTTCTTCCCAGAAACATAATCGAATATGGTAAGGCTAGTATCCAATGAAAACGGAAAACAGTCAGAAACAATCCGGACAGGTTGGATAGTTTGCGGAAACAAAGGCCTAGTCCATATTACCTCCAACTTTAGGCCTATATCTCTTGCCCAACTCATTTATCAAATATTATTTTATTTTAAAAACATGTTATGTAGCTATCCGTAATATGTTATATTACTAGTTCCAAACCATACATTGTATTGGGTACTACTATTGTATTATAAATATTAAAAAAATTAATAATGTATTAAATAAATCAATTACTTTTTAAATGTAACAGCTTATTCTTTTAAAAAAGATTCCATGTCAATTATATCGGTTAATTGTTAATTTTAAAAATAAATAAAATTCTAAATTGAGAGGTTAATATGGATACAACTTTGTATTTATTAATTCTAAATTTTTTAAAATTTTAGAAAAACTAAAGAGTCTATAGTATTTACAATAGCATATTAACACAAAATGAATATATTCTTTTGAATAAAAGAACTAGTTATATCTCCATAGGATATTGGAAACTCTTAATCTCCTTGTCGCTTCACTAAAATGGTATCTTGGTATCCGTGCTCCTTGAGCATGGGTATCGGTCAAACCCCCACATATACTGAATGGGCTGAGAACTCTTTTGGAAAATCCGACACTTGGTGTCGGTGGGTTTTAAAGAAAATGATGGTTTGCGAAAGCTCGCGATGTGGTATGCTCGCCTGCGTGGCTTGGTTTCGTATTCGCATATAAGGACCGATTCTTTGAAGAATTCCATCCAAGCATCTTACAGTGCGACTATACGGGTATTGTGGGATACCCCTAGAAAAGTAAATTGTTGATTCATATTTATCTTGTATGCCAGTAGTTGTGGGATGCCGGGATGTAGGAGATGGAGATGTATGCATATGAACTTATGCGCTTACATGGCATTTATATTCTATTGATGGTAGAAATAGGAGACATTATTGGTATCCCTGAATAAACGAAGTATGGACTTGTCGGATGCTTGGTCGTAAGACTCGACCCAACTATGTGGCATGGGATATTCATGGGTTAACTTTCGAAAGGCTTTGTCACGAACTTCCCGTACCAGCCAGTACTCGGTGTAAGTTTCGTGTTGTGTGGGTAAAGCGTGCAACCTCTGCAGAGTTTAGCTAAACTGTTCGAATAGCCGTGCCCACAGTCAAGGGTGAATATGAGGTGATTCTCTTAGCATAGTTTTGTTTTGCCTATGGTTTGTGAAACTGGTTTGTGGGAATGGGAACCGTTGCCAAAGTTAGTCTGTGTGACTGACGGATGACCTGAGTGGTTTTTGAAATGGGCCTGTGTGACCCGGGATGCTGGATGGCATCATAGAGTAGGCTTCCTAAAGGGAAGCGAATGACTATTGGATATGGATGGCTCGAGAAGGCCAAGGAATAAGATGTGATGAATATATTCACACACAATTGAGATGACTGATGGATGTATTTGAGAAAGTGGAGATAAACTAATAGAGAAAAAGAGGAGAAATTAACTAAGACTAAAACTTTGCTTTCCGCTTCAGTCGTTGCAAAGCAACTCGAGGTCGGATCAAGACGGTGAGTCTCCTTCCAAATGTATTTATCAAAACTCCACACTTAGAGTTTGGAAAAGGTTTTAAAAAGAAAAGACTTGCAAAATAAACTCAGCCTCCCTTTGAAGCTTGCATATTCACATTTTATTGTGGCTTGCTGAGTATGAAAGTACTCACCTTTCTATTGTTGTTTTTCTCCCCATTTCTTAGTACAGGTTGAAGATGGCGAAAGTTAGGGTTTCGTCCCTAGACCCAAGCCACTGCCCGTGGATTGGTGTTCTAGCTACGCTAAGTTCTGCTGCTACTGTTTCTCTGATGAGGTTTGCTTCCTAGGGATTATGCGAGGTTGTAACATAAAGGTATTAATTTATTATCAGTATTGCAATGATCTAGCATCACATTTCCTGGGACTGGTACCGGCATCGCGGTTCCGCAGGAGACGGTTCGCTGTTTCTCCCGCGGCGCACCCTCCTTGGCGCCATCTGTACGGTGGTGCCAGGGCAGGGTGTGACATTTTCATTTGCAAGTAAGTTGAGGTAACACCTTCGACAACATTTCATAAATCATCCCAAAATTTTGGTACAATCATTCACATTATTATTTGTGTAACCTCTAAGCATGGCTAAGCATAACATATAGCTATAGTCCCATGTGAGTATAAAAATTATACTCTAATCATTCCTAGGGGTACAAATAAAAAAGGTAACAATCATCAAGGAAGGTAATGCAACAATTAGGTCATAAATACCAATTACCAATAATTTTAAATAATTATAATACAAATAACACATGCAACTTAACAATTAAAACATTTTGTCCCAAAAATAGGATTCAATATGGTCAAAGGTGGGACACACTTGCCTTCCTTTGGAGTTTCGTCAATTTGTTCAGGATTTAATTCACTCTCCTCAACAGCAATGTAATCATCGTCTAATATTTAAAAGGAAGAGTGAATAAATGCAAATAAAATGCAAAGAACATCAAATGCATTAAAAATGTATGCTGTTAGTAAAAGTCTTAGATGAATTTAGGTGAAGAAAAATAAATTTTATTAAAAATTATTTGAAAGTTATTTAAATAGTCAAGGTTTTGTACATAAAATATAAAGCCTAAACTTGTATATAGTTTTATGGATATTTTAGGAGGTAGTTTTGTCAAATTCAAACGTATAGGGTTAAAGTTCACAATTTTATGAATCCAACAAAATTGGTTTCACTTTATTTGGAGTTAAAATGAATTATTTATGAAAATTTGAAGTTTAAAACCATTTTTAGTTGTAAAATAAAGGCTTTAGCAATTTTCTAGAAGGTTTTCTAATTCTTGTAAAAGTTTTATTACAAATAGGTCCTTGAGTCCACTGGTTAGTGACTGGTAGTTTTTGCGTAAAACCCCCTAGGCTTTGGGAAAACTAACCCATGGTCCCCCACGTGGTTTAAAACAATTCATAAAGAGTCATCGGGTTTCTTGATATTTACAACTAGGTCCATGGTCCCACATGTCATAGGAAGGGTATTTACTAATCAACGTTCTAAGTTTTAACTCCTTCTAATCCAGGTCCTTGGCACCTAATCCAATCGGGCCCACGCATCAGCGAGACAATGCCGGGTGTGGCTTGGGGAGGCGGCCGACGCCGTTGGTTGCCCTTGCCGATGGTGAACAGTGGCCGGACTCGGCTCGCGGCAAATAGGTAAATTGTAGGGGGCTTCACGGTGCAGCAGTGGGTGGTTAGGTCACGGCCGGAGGTGATCGGAGCTGGGCAAGCAACGGGTTTTAGCGGCGGCGGGGTCCTGGTGGTTGAGGGAAATAGCGCTACGATGTGGTTCGATCTAGGCCAATGCAAGCAATGGGCTCTAGGGACTACTGGGGAGCTCACCAAGCTTCATGCGGAGGCCGACGGGGTCGAGAGAAGCGGCGTGACAGAGAGGCAGTGCGGCGGCGGAACGGGAGCTTGGGAAGACGGGGATAGCTCGAACTAGCTGGCAATCCCAAAATCTAAGTCATTCTATATCACACCTTGCCCTGGCACCACCTACAGTGACACCACAGAGGATATGTCACAAGAGACTGGCTTGAACCAATTACCATGGAACCACGATGCCGATACCAGTCCCTGGAAACCTTAGTGGTACCCGTGGTCAATGGAGATGTACCATAGCAACTAACTAAATAAAATATATTATACCTTATAGGAGGTCACACCTTCGGAACGACTTTGAGAATGTAATCGGCAAACAGAGAAATAGTAGCGGAACAACAGCGCAGCAAGAACCCAATCCATAGGATTAGGAAGGAAATCCTAATCTTCACATCAGCTTCACTCTTCCTTAAGGAGAGGAAAAGAAAATGGACTGAGTACATACGTACTGAGCAAATCACAGGAAAAGTGAATTATGCAGGCTACCAAGGATGGCTGGGGTTCATTTCACAAACTTTTTATCTGAAAACATTTTTAAAACTCAAGTGTGGGTTGATCTAGGTGTAGCTGGAAAGTGGCTCTCGCCTCGATTTTGTCCGTGAATTGCTTTGCAACAACTCAAGCGGACGAAACAAATTTTAATTGATTAAATTTTCTAGTCAAATCCATTCCCCTACTAGCTGTATGACCATGATAGCGGCTCAAAGGGGTCTACCCTCAGGCAGCTTTCCACAATCTTCTCATCTATTAGTTTATTTTCAATTTCGTCCTTTCCAGGACATCATCTCATCTCATTTTTCCTCTATTATTTCCCTTTCACTTTTGTCCTCTTCAGGACATCATCTTATCTCATATCTCAATTCTGTGGCTCCTCGAGCCATCCATAATTTCCATCTCAATCATACACTGCTTCCACTCAGGAAGCCTAATCTATGATGCTATTCGACATCCTAGTCCACATAGAACCATTTCAAATCATGTAATGGTCACCCATCAGCCGTCCTGGCCAATTCTGGTAACGGTTCCTAATTCACACAAATCAATTTCGCAAATCATGATAAACCAAATCTACACTAGAGGAATCACTTTACATCTCCCATAACCGTGGGCACGGCTGTTTGAATAGTTCAAATCTCTGCAGAGGTGTACGCTTTACCCACATGACACAAGCTTACTCCCTCACTGGCCAAGTGGGGGAGGTTCGCAATTATACCTTTCAAGAGCCATCACCAGATATCTCATGCCTAGTAGACGGGTCAAACCAAATCTCAATAAAGCATCTCGCTTGGATTATCAAATACCCCAAACACCTTGACCGTGTACTAGGCAAGCTTCTCTATTCTTGCTCTACTCAGGAACCCGAGATATCCCCAAACACCTTATCTCGGTGTCCCACATCTATTGGCATGTGAGGTAACCCTGTTCCGGCTATATACTCTGCTAGGGGTGTCGCATACCACCTGTGTGGTCGAACTGTGCTATGATTAGTGCAATTTCTCAAGGAATCGGTCCTTATATGCGAATACAAGGCATCCCCATCAGGGCGATCGCTTTGCATCGCGAGTTTTCGCAAACGCGCCGACACCACATGTCGAGTTTTCATGCACGCTAAAATACAGTTTGGCAAACAAATTATGTTATAAACTGGGAGCAATATGATCAAAGGGTGACTTGCCTTAGTCTTTGTCTCCAAATCCTTGTGAAAATCCGATGTCCGAAGATTTCTGAGACGTCAACTATGCGCAAAACGAGATAAAAACACAAAAAAACCCAAAAATAAATTACTATTATCAATAACTAATAGTGCCATAAGGTAGATCTCAATTTTAGAAAAATTTGGAGACTTGAATGAGGTCGATCAGAGTTACGGATAAAAAGATATGGATTTTTGAAGTTTATAGGATTTTTCAGGAAATATAAAGTATTTATTTAATCGAAAAAGGAATATTCCTGGGGATATTTCTTTTGCTGACAAGTGGGGCCCTTTGTCAGTGTGAGGGAGAGGGAGGGGCGCATGGTGGACTTGGTCCACGGAGTGAGAGAGAGAGAGCTCACCGATGGAAGAGAAGTACGGCGCGGTGCTTGAGCCCAAGCTCAATTCGAGCGCGTCGCAGTGAGTGGGAGCGCGGCCATGGCGGGGGAGTGCAGAGGGCAGGCTGAGCTTTATAGGCGCGGGTGAGGGCTAGGTGGCATGGGAGAGAGGCGGTGCGGAACAGGCGTAGTGGGACTTGTTTTTTCTCGCGAGGGGCATGTCGTGGAGACGCCAGCGAGGTCGGCCGATGCGACGGGATGATGGCGGGCCCTGCTTCAGCTTTTGTCTTAGGAGGAGGAATGGAGGAACGGAGTGGTGATGGGATGGTCGGTGAGATGCGCAGGTTGACTTTGGCCGGAGATATTTTGCACCAGGGGCGGGGGGAGGGGGGATTCATCGAGCACGTGGTGCTCGTGGAGAGAGAGACGAGGGAGAAGGACGAGCGCGTGTGAGCGGGTGTGCGTTGCGCAGCTGTCGCGCGGGCCTAGGTGGTCAGTGAGGCGAGCTGAGCGGCTGGTGAGCACGCAATGGCCCTACAAGCGGCCTGGCGCTGTGTCACACCCCGATCTGGCACCGCCGTACAACGGCACCAGTTAGGGCATGCCGCAGGAAAACAACGCGAACTGCCTTCCTGTGGAACCGCGATACCGATACTAGTCCCAGGACACAGCGCTGGTATCCACGGCAATCAGACGTGCATCATTGCAGTACCTGAAATAAATAAATAAATAGGTAGACATACACCTTTACTTACGTTGCAGCTTCGGAGCAAGTCGGAGACAGCAACGAACAACATAGAGGTAGCGGCAGCAGCAGAACAACGGACGAAGTCCCAACACACAGGCAATGGCTAGGAACCAGACGAAACCCTAATCTTCTCTTCACTGCAACTCCAGCATCCAGCTCCCGGCGGAGAACTATATATATATAGAGCAAGGGTGAGTACTTACGTATTCAGCAAACCAGGGGAACTTAGGTGGTTGTTGCAAGCTTCAAGGAGAGGCCAGTTATTTTTGCAGTCTGCTTTGTTAAAATCTTTTTAAATCTACTAGTGTGTGTTTCTCAACAATCAGGGCGAGGTGAGTCTCGCCCGATTGGAGTGAATTGTATCAATCTTTAAATCAGCGCAACTCTCAAGAGTTGACCTCCGAGATCCAGCGCCATCAGTTGATCCAACCTCATCGAGCCCACAGCCCTGCCGTCCATGATAGCTTCACAATATTTTTCCGAAATTGGATTCCCAATCCGCAAACACCATTCATAAGCAGTTGTCAAACAAAACTACGCTAAGGAATCACCTCACTTCCGCCCATGACCGTGGGCACGGCTGTTCAAACAGTTTAAACCTCTGCAGAGGGGGTACACTTTACCCACACAACGCGACTCACTCTAGTCACCAGCTCACACGCATTGGGTACGATTTGGTGACGTAGAGGTTTTTGCGACAAGGCATTTCCCAAACCTCCTAGGTTACCCCATGCCAACTGGAGGGGTTCTCAGACCAACAACAGGGTAGGTCCTAGACCATGCTATGCCAGGAACCCAAGAGGCACCCCAACGCCCTCCCGCACGATCCAAAGTCCAATGGCACGCAAGGTGTCCCTGGGAGACTAGTTACTCAGCCATGAGTTATCCCATATCACCCATGTGGTTGTACTGTCATATGTTCGGATGAAATTCCAGAGGAATCGCTTCTTAGCTGCAGTGTGGGAGACTCGTCCTGCTGGCACGATCCCCGCACCACGGTTTTCACACACCATTTTATTTTCAAGGCACTGACCCAGGTGTCGGGTTTTCCAAAGTTTCGTCAACCCAAATTTTACCCATCGTAGACATGTTTAAATTTGATAGGTACCATGCCCGTTGACACAAGTACTGGGATCTATCAAGGGAGGTGACAAGGATGTGTAAGGGAATCTGTTGACATCGAAAATCACTGGCAGCGTCGGGAACGAGCCGATGATATGGTTCGGCGCCTTAGGACACGCGAAGGCCTGGGAGATTTGCTTCACTCTAGTGCAGGTCCTAAAATCTTGAGGTTCATAGGCGTGCCAGTCAATTTGGCCCCGCAATTGACAAGGAGATAGAAAATATTAGCTCAGTGATCCAATCGGCCGATTAGAATCCTACCAGCCGATTGCTGAAGGAATGCTTGAGCATCGGCCGTAAACCTAAGGTGCTACCCACACCCGTGCCCGGGCCCTTGTTCGTGCCCGCGCCCGAATCCTCGCGTGCTATCCGTGCCTAGGTCCTTATCTATGCCCGCGCCCGGGTCCTCGCCTGTTGTTTGTGCCCGGGTCCTCGCTTGTTGTTTGTGCCCGGGTCCTCGCTTGTGCCCGACTACCAACAGCACTTGCGCATCGGCTAAGAAGCCGATGATAGAATCGATGATAATATAAGCAAATAATAAGCCAGCCGACTGCCGAGAAAACACTTGGACATCAGCTAGAAGCCGATGAAAGAGTAGATATGCAGAATAATAATCAATAGACAATGCAGTTGGCTTTATCTAGTAGAAAGATAACTTATCGGCTAAGCACTCCGATAAAACATCGTATAAAACCCATTGGCTTAACAAGGATAAATCTATTATTATCAATCTAGTAGGTCAAACTCAATTGATGCAGCACAGATTAATAATAATAAAAGAACCTCGATGAGCCGATAGATCTAATGCAATTGTGATGTACGATAACTTATCGGCTATACATCCCGATAAGACGCTTGCATAAAATCTATCAACCTAACAGGAACAATTTATCGCTAGCAGTTTAGTAGGTCGGACCCAACCGATGCAGCACAAACTGATGATAAACTACCCCCGGTAAGCCGATAAAAACTATGCACGCGTGATGTGGTATATCTACTTGGACTAAGAGATCAAACTTAACTGATGCAGCCGTAGACAGAATAGGTACACCATGGTAAGGGGTGACGAGTCTTACCCTCTCGCAGGAGTTCGGACCTAACCGATGCAGCCCGGCTCGAGAAGCAAGAACCCGTCGGAAAGGGTGGCGATGCGCCGAAGTTGTATTGATCGATTAGATAGTTTACAAGGTACCCGGGCATATATATTTATACCCCGAGTTGATACAGTCCTGATCGGACACGAAACAAGAGTTTCCAATCTATAAAAGGAAAAACAACAAGCCCTGATCGGACATGAGATCAGGTTTCCTAAAAATTATTAGAGCTACCTAATTTATAGATAAAATATTAACTGTCATGCCTTGGTCTTCACGATTCCTTCCTATACTCGGCATCTTTTGGATTAATTTTCATCGACTAACATAATCTCTTTCCTTAACCAAGTCCAATACAAATTGTACCAAATTTTGGCGTCAACAGAATCACAATCAATCAAGGAGGTCATGCAGAAAATGGGTTGGCGGCCCGTCGAATGTCTTGCGACCGCGGCCGAGAAATTATAACAGTGTAACCTAGTGTATGCCATTTGTCAAATAAAATACTTAGTTCTGAAATTATGGGCTCGAGATGATCAAAGGTGACTTGCCTTGCTCTAAGTCTTCACGAGTCTTCGAGAAATCGTCACAAGATCCGCTCTGAAACGAAATTTCCGGCGACCGTTACTATGCGCAAACACACAAAAATCTACACAAAGACCAGTAAAAAGATCCTATTTAGTGCTAATAATAGTGCCATTAGATAGATCTCAATTTTAGAGAATTACTGGAGTTGGAACGGAGTCAATCAAATGGACGGATGAAAAGATATTGATTTTTGACGATTTAAGCATTATTTGTGGCATGGGAAATGATTTTGAAAAGGGTTTCTCTATTTTTATTTTCATCCCAGGCCACTGACAAGGGGCCTAGGGCTCAGCGGAGGGAGAGGAGAATTTGCGGAAGCAGGAATTGGCCGGTCGGCCGGGACGGCCCAGGCGGCTTCGGGGTGAGGGCAAAAAGAAATGGGCCGTGCGGGGTGCGCGGCCCAACCGGGTGTAGTGGCACGGGCGGGTCTGACTGGTGGGTCCCAGCCGGCGTGCAGGACATGCTGTCAGTCCAGTGGTTCACGAAGGAACAAGTCCACCGAGGGAACGAAAAGGGCGGATGATGGACAGGGAACTCCGAGGGTTCCCATGGTGTACCGACTCGAGGCGGGCCTACGCGCAGTCTCACAACTCACGGTGGACCGCGCATGCGCGAGTCTACGGGGAGTCGGCTTCGGCTCACACTCGCGTGACAAGGGCAAGACGAAGAATAGTGTGGCAATCCGACGACCCACGGCGGCGGGGAGCGAACCGGCGAGCAGCGGCGAGGGACCACGCGCGGCAGCGCAATCGGGAGGAGGAGACCAAGAGGATCCTTTTGATCGGCTCGAATCGGGGAGTAACCGAGCAACGGTGGCCGGTGATGGGGATGCCGAGACTACGGAGAGAGGAAGGGGAAGAGATGGGGCATCCATGGCGGGGCAGCGGGCCGGTGTCGTCCGAGGTGATTCCCGAGAGGAGGAGAGGATCAAGGGCGCGGAGGAAGGGAGAAGGAGAGGCCGATGGCTTGGGAATACAGCGAAAGAGCGGGATTCGGCGACGTAGCGTGGCTGCTCTCGGCGGCGATGGAGGAGGAAGGAAGTAGGGAGTCCTTGCTCGAGATCGCACGGGGAAGGTTGGGCCTAATGACATCTAGAGCGGACTCGGAGGCACGAGCGATTGCACGGGAAGGGAGCTCACCGAGGAGGGAGGCTCGGTTTGTGATGGCGGTTTGGTAGCGCGGTGGAGATCGGGGCCGAGGAGAGGCGGCGTCCACGGCGACTCTGGAGGTGAGATGTCCGGGCGAGGTAGCTCTTGAGCTCGTCCTCACCCCTCGGGCTTGGTGGCGATGTCACGAGCATAGAAGAGCGGCCGGCGCCGAGAGCGTCGACGGGGCGGGGATGTTGTCTTCCCGAGCGGGCACGGTCAAGAGGGGCGATGGGCTCTTGGAAGGGGTTTTTATAGAGGATGGAGCTCGGGGCTTTGGAGGAGTTTGGGCTCCAATCATGGAGCTCCAATGATTGGGGCAAGAGGCAGGAGGATTGGCGCGGCGGCGAAAACTTTTCTCGGGGCGGCAAATTCAAATGGGCGGCCGGGATTGCGTGGAGCGGCGGAGGCGATCCATCGGGCAGTGGAGTTTGGATTGCATGTGCGGGAGGAGCGGTGCTGAGCTCGGTCATGGTAAGGGTGGCGGTGATGCGAGTGGCACCACTTTTTGACCACGGGACCGCGGGGAGAGAGAGACGAAAAAGGGGAAAAAAGGTGGGAAGGGGGGCGGCGAGGCTGTCCGCTCCGTGGCGGCTAGCAGCATGGAGAGAGGGAGCATGTGGGGCGCCGGCGGGGACCGGGCGAGGCCTTGGTGACGTCGGGTGGCCACTGCGGCATTTGACCGAACGGTTGTGGTGCATGAACGGAACGACACGGCGGCGATGAGAGAAAGAAGATGCACAGTGGTTCGGGATCAGACGACAAACGCGCGAGGTTTGGACACGTGGGGCGCATCCGTGCGGTTTAGCACGATCTCGCGCGGGTGGCCAGCAAGCGAGGAGATTGTGTGGTTGCGTGCGAGGGAGAGGACACATGGTGCCGATATGTGGGGTGTGGGGTGCGTGCGTCCGGTATGAGGATCGGACGGCGGGCAAGCGCATCGGGGAGGCACGTGGCGAGGGATTGGCGCGGCTGCGGGCAAGCAGAGATCAACAGCGCGGAGTGGCACACGGCTACGTGGTAGCGATCGGCAGAGGCGCGCGCCTCAGGTGCTCAGGCAAGGGCGAGCTGGGCTGAGGGAGTAAGGATGCGGCCCAGGAGAACAGTACTCCTTGCGATTTTCTCAGAGATTATTTGAATGAGTATTTTGGGGTTTTTCCAAGGGAATTTGAATTCAAAAATTTATATTTGAACCCAGAAAAATTGGGGAAGTCAAGGAGGGGGTCCAAGGTAGTAATTTCTTTGTATTTTTGGGATTGGTTCTTCTTCCGAGAAATTTGTGGGGGATCCAAAGGGAGATTAAAGGAGAGAGGATTAAATCCAAATTGCAATATTTAATTCGGATCTTTTTGAGGAAAGCTCAAGGAAGTTTGAGGGGGTTGATACACGTATATACACAAGTTTATATGCGTGGGTGTATACTCAGGGATATATTTATATATATATATATATATATATATATATATATATATATATATATAAATATATGGTACACATATACATATACATATACATATACATATACATATATATATATACATATACATATACATATACATACATATATACATATACATATATATATATATATACATATATATATATATATATAAAATTGTGTAGGCGGAGAAGGTTCGAATAGAGACTCGACACCCAAGCCATATATTTAACTTGGGATTTTCTCAGGGATTCAAGGAAGAGAGAGAGAAAGCAAGGGGATTCATGGAAGGATTCAAAAGAGAGAGTGTTCAAGGTTTCGACATCGGATCTTCGGAACGGAAATCAAAGCGGATATTTTGGAACGTTGGTTCGGATATCGAAGCAAAATCTTTTGTAGGAGAAGATCGAGGAATTCGTCATCAGGGTTTTTGGAGCCGAGTTTGATGACGGCGAGTCGAGATCGAGATTATTTCGGAGCGGAAGATTTTGAGAGGATGGATTGTTGAGATCAAGGACAGGAAGCAAATTGAGATCTAGGCACGATATACAATCACAGCGCTCAAGATCGAAATTTTTACGGATAGATTTTAGCAAGATATCGTTTAACGTCTCGCTGAAAGCGGGGCGTTACACGCTGGGCCCCCGCAAGGGGTGGGGTGGGCTGGCCTGTTGCGATAGAGAAGAATGCGAGTGGGCCGGAGAGGAAGACAGGAGAAAGAGCTGGGCTCAGGAAGAGAGGAGCGAGCAACGGCCGTGGGCTGGCAGCGGCTAGGCCTAGGTGGAATAGTGTCCCTTGATAATTTTTCCATGAATTTATTTGAGACACATTTGAATATTTGAAGGGGTATTTGAAATTTGATACTTGAGTTTATAATATTCTCAGGAGTTCAAACAAGGGACTTTTAATTGGGATTTAAGGGAGTTTAAAATTTTGAATTTGATTTTTGGAACTTGGACTCAGAGGAATTTTGAGAATTTTCAGAAGGAGGGTTTTTTTTATGGAAATTTGAATTTTTGGAGGGATCAAAATATAGGGGGTTTTTGATGGAAGGTTTTAGAGGAAGTTTGAATTACAAAAGTTGAACTCCGGTACTTTTGATTTCGACAGGAATTTTTGGTAGAGAATTTGAGATGGATTTTGGAACTATATTATTCGAGGAATTTGAATAGGTTGGAGAGAGACATTCGAATCTCGAAATTCGAGTCTCGTAATTTTGAGGAAAGTTTGAGTCAGGATTTGGGGTTCAAAGGATGATTTAATTGAGTTCCGGCACTTAGTCCTTGATTATTCATACAAGGAGCCCAAAATTTTAAAGATAGGGTTTTTATTAAAATAGTTTTTAATGGCCCGGAAACCGGGGCGTTAGATTGAAATGGTTAGTGACTATCCAAGGATGATTTCGATACAAGGAATTTGAGCTAGGCCTCACCGGAGAGCGCAAATTTAATGGAAATCAATGGTGATGGCGGTTGACCAGAGATAGGTAAGAAGGCGTCAATTCCCCCTAACCACGGCACTACTGAAGGGGCCTTTTGTGGTGTTTGGTTCCTTGGAATGAGGCGAAGTGGCTCAGCCGGAGGTGAACCGAGGCAGCAAAGACGGCGACGATTTTGTGGTGACGGCGCTCTGCACGGGCTCTGGAGCGGCTGGTTCACGATGGCGTTCCGGGAAACATAGGGCACAAGACTAGGCGAGAATTGAGGGAATGGATTCAGGGTGGTGAGGAGATTTGAAAACGCGAACGATATTTATAGGTTCATCACAAATTTAAGGACTTGAGCTCTTCTCCTCCTTGTGGCCGAAGAAAAGAAAGAAAGTTTGAGGGCGATCGGGACATCATCTTGGCGCGGGAATGGCTTGGAGAAGAAGAGAGGAGGGAGGGGGAGGTGCTTGTGCCGGGGATGCGGCAGCCTTGGCCTCGGTTCGTGCAGGCATGCACCGAGCGCGCTCTGGCATGCGCATCGGCGTGGCCAGGCCGTACTTGCATGGCTCCAGCGTGAGCAGGGCGTGTGAGGGTGGAGTGGAGGCTGATAGGTTGGATCCACGGCTTGTCGGTCCCACTGGATAAGAAGAAGAAAGAAACTAGAAAATTGGCAAAGTCCTAAACTGGTATTGTACGGGTACTTTGACTCGATAAAATTAGGGAGTTAGAGAGAGATTCAAACTTTGCATAAAATAAGTTTGCAACTTCTGTATATTTGAAAACCATCTAATTATTTCTAAAAACCAAACTAAAAAAATTTAATTCCGATTTAGATTTTAATCTGCAACAATGCCAAACAAATTCAGAACACACATGTAAATATCTATATGAGTGCAGCCCCTTTAATTCACCTCAAAGAGATGGAATCCAACAATAGATAGGTGAACCAAACCTTGCCTCCACAAGTGGGAAAATATGGACAATAGTCAAAAGTTCAAACTCAAGATAATAATAGTACCAATGTTCACACAAAAAGAATTGGCACCCTTGAATTACTAAAATATTTGTTTTCCAGGTAACACCATAAAAACATTACGGGTGGTAAAGGCACAACGGAGAATCGTGCTTAAAATCATGACTTGAGAAAACAAAATTTGCAAAAGCTGGACATCATCAAGAATTTCCGAAGGGCCACCTCTACCTCCAACATCATAAATATCATTTCCTACTATAGTCTGTAACGCCCCGCTTTCAGCGAGATGTTAAACTCTATTTTAATAAAATCTACCCGCGGAAATTTCGTTCTTGACTGTTGTGTCATTAGTTGTGCCTGGATCTCGATTTGTTCCCTTGTCCCTGTATCTTAAAACCCGACCTCTCAAAGTCAACCTTGGAATCCGAATCGTCGCATTCAACTCTCTCTTTCAAACAATATTGGCTTTCTCCCTCAAATATCCAATCTCGGACTCCGTTCCGATCCTTTGTAACAAAACCTAAGCTGAAGGTTTCTGCTTATCCGTTCAAAAATATCTCGCTTCAATCTTCGTTCAAAAACCTTTGAGTGAAAACCCCGAAGTACCTTCCCTCTTGTATCCCTGCAAAGCTCCATGAAATCGATTCTCAAACTAGAAGTTCGTATTCTAAACCGCAGATTCTTCTTCGTCTATAACTCTTGCCAAATATCCATTGAAGTCCCAATACAAAAATTCAATTCCTTTCCCTTAATTTCCCCTCCTTGAATTCTCCACAGAAATCCCTGCAAGCACCGACAAAATCAAATTGAATTGGAATTTAAATCCTTTCTCCCCTTTTATCCTCTCCAAAAAATCCAAAAAGACCAAATGCAGGTTACTTCCAAAAAAATACAAAAAATTTCCCCCTTGGGCTCCCCCGATTGATTTCCTTAATTTTCCCTGAGTTCAAAAATGTAACTTGAATTCAAAACCTCAAAGCCAAACCTTAAAATTCCATCCAAACAACTCCCTGGAAAAAGAAAAGGGGTACTGCGCTTCCTAGGCCGAAATCCTTTCTCTCTCCCACGCGGCCCAAGGCCCTCACACGCACCCTCGCCGAGAGATGTCTAATGGCCGCCACGTGGCCCGCACACCGCTTGCTGCCACTCGATCCCTCGCATTGCCGCCCTGTGGCACGGATGGCAGCCGCATGTCTCCATCTGCAGCGCCAGCCGTCGATTCCCCTTCGGGTGCCCGCTTGCCACGCGAGATGCCGTCGCCCGCTACTGGATGGCTGCCACGCGTCTCCCCACTCACGCGATGCCGTCCGATCTCTTTAATCCACCACACACCGCCTAGATCCTGCCACGTGCTCCCCATGCGCCACGCTGCCGTCCGATCCCCTTAACTTGTCGCACCCCTCCCAATCGTCGCAGCGTGTCCTCCACGCACCACGCGGTGCTGTCCATTGTCACTCACTCCCGCGGACCGCCGCGCCACAGCTGGATCGCACCGTGTGTCCACGCCCGCGCACAGTCGTTCGATCCTCCCAACAGTGTCGTCGTCTTCCCGTCGCCACCCTGTTCACGCGCATGAACCGCTCGGTGAAATGCCTCCGCATGCCGAGACCGTGTCGCCCCCACCGCGCACGCTGTGACAACGATTGGGTGCCCCTCGCTGCCCCGTTCCCTGCCTTTTTCCCCTCCATTCGTCTCTCTCTCGCTTGCGCCACGACCGGTCAAAAGGCCGCTAGCCGCGTGCATCATTGTTGCCCCCACCACGGCCGCTCGAACCCGCGCTATAATTTCAAGCTCTACCGCATGATTGACCGCCTCCGCCCCCTTGCAAATCACTGCTGTCGGTCAAATTTTGCCGCCTCGAAAAATCCCCACGTCACCTCGGTTCTTCCTCTCAACTTCATGATTGTCCATGAGAAATCTCGATCATGCCCCGAACCGACCTAGTCTCCTGTAACGCCTCCCGTCCTGGCACCACCTACAACGATACCAGAGGGGAAGCGCCGTGGAAGATTGGCGTGAACCAACTCACACGGAACCGTGATGCCAGTACCAGTCCTAGGAAACCTTGCTGGTACCCATGGTCAACGGAGATGTACCACAGCAATTAACTAAATAAATAAATATGTATATTATACCTTTATAAGTTGCGACTTTGGGCAAGCCCTGAGCAGCAACCAGCAAATAGAACAGCAGCAGTGGAACGACAACGCAGCGAGAACCCAATCCACAAGCAACGGCTTGGGACAAGGAAGAAAACCCTAATCTTCACTTCAACTTCACTCTTCCTGAAGGAGGAGAGAAAAAGAATAGATTGAGTACTTACGTACTCAGTAAGTCACAAAAAATGTGAGTTATGCAGGCTATCAAAGATAGGCTGGGGTTTATTTTGCAAACATTTTCATTTGAAAACCTTTTCGAAAAGCCTAAGTGTGAGTTGTCTCATTGTGATTGGAAGGAGGCTCTCGCCTCGATCCTGTCCGCGAATTGCTTTTCAACAACTCGAGCGGACGAATCAAATTTTAATTGATCTCAAATATTCTTATACCGCCTGTCGGTTCACGACAGCAGTTCAGTGGATCTGCCCTCAAGCAGCTTTCCACTGTATCAATATCTATTACTTTATTTTCAATTTCGTCCACTCAGGGCGTAATGTCATCTTTCACTTTAGTCCTATCCGGGACATCATCTTATCTCATCTCATCTCAGTGGCTCCTTGAGCCATTCTTAATCTCATCTCAAAACATATACCGCTCCCACTCAGGAAGCCCTAACTATGATGCCAATCGACATCCCGAGTCACACAGCCCCGTTTCAGACCACTCAGGTCATCCACCAGCCACAAAGGCCGATTCTGGTAATGGTTCCCATACCACAAATCATTTTCACAAACACTTGCAAACAAATCTACGCTAGAGGAATCACCTCATATTGCCCATAACCGTGGGCACAGCTGTTCGAACAGTTTGTATACCTTTGCAAAGGGTGCACGCTTTACCCACACGACGCGAGCTTACTCCCACACTGATCAGGTGGGGAGGTTCGCGACAAAGCCTTTCCAAAGCCTTCCCAAGATAGCACCTTGCCCTATAAATGGGTGCTCACTCTTAACCAAGTACCAGGAACTCACTTCCTGTACTCAGGGACAGGGGTATATCGCCCTCTCGGCACCCAACCAGTCCCACATTTATTAGCAACCGAAAACCATCCTGGGAACACTAGTTACTCAGCCAGGGGTGTCCCATTTCACCTGTGTGGTCGCACTGTGAGATGCTCGGATGGAATTCCCCAAGAAATCGGTCCTTATATGCGAATACGAAGTGCCACCACACAGGCGATCACTTTGCACCGCGGATTTTCGCAAATAATTTTATTTCACAATTTCGCCGACATCACATGTCGGGTTTTTAAATCTTTGGAAACCCTACTTTCCCAAATCGACAAACAATTGTGCTGGAGGTGGAACCATCGGAATCCATGCTCAGAGAGCATGGTCACCGAGGTACCACAAGGTGGAGTGACAAGGGATAGGATATCAAAGACCTACGAGGTTTATGCAACTACTGGGCAGGTCCGTCGGTTCGACATGCAAACCGAGGCCAATCAATTTATCGTGCACGCTAGCAATGCAATTTTGCAAACAAAACATTTTAAATTTAGGAGTGATATGGTCAAGGAGTGACTTGCCTTAGTCGTCGTCTTCAGCTTCGCGAAAATCCAATGTCCGAGGAATTCCGAAGCGTCGACTACACGTGAAACGAGAAAAAACACACAAAACCCTAGAAATAATATACTATTATTAATAACTAATAGTGCCATGAGTTAGATCTTATTTTTAGAAAAATTTAGAGACTTGAACGGGCTCAATCGGAGTTATGGTTGAAAAGATATGAATTTCGGAAGTTTTAGGGATTTTCTGGAATAAGAAAAGGATTAATTTGATTATTTGAAAAGGAATATTTTTCTGGAATATTCTTTGACAGGTGGGGCCCTTTATCAGTATGAGAGAGATAGGGAATGACAGTGTGACCCCACTTGTCATTGGCTAGAAGGGAGAGAGAAATGGATGGGGCCTACATGTCAGAGGAGAGATGTGAGAGTGACAACAGGGCCCACATGTCATAGGAGAGAGTAGGGAATAGGGTGGCCCCACATGTAGTGAGAGGAGGGGGTTCATTGTGTCAGTGGCAAAGAGGAGATGGGAGAGGTTGACAGGGTGGCCCCACATGCTAGTGGAAGAAAGGGGAAATTATTGGGTGTTTACTGTGTATGGGCCTACCTGTCATAGAGGCATATATATTAGTAGGAGTTGATTAAAAATTAAAACCAAGTCCGGCCCACGGATCAGTGTCCGAGAGAGAGAGAGAGAGAGAGAGAGGGGGGGGTTGCCGGATTAGGTACAGGAACCGGCCGGAAGATCGACGGTCGACGCGGCCGAGGGACACCGGTGAACGGCGGCTCGCCGGAGGAAGGGGAAGGCGGGGATGGAACAAGGGAAATGCGGCGAAGGAGATGGACGGCTCGGATTGGGTTGTTGGCGGCCAACGGTTGTCGGCGACGAGCAACAGGAGCGGCGGAAAGAGAGAAGGATGGGCAGCGGCGATGGAATGCCGACAGCGGCGGAGGGAGATCGGAAAGGGCTAGGATGTCTGTGGCGTCTCGCGGGAAGGAGTACGGAGGGAGGAAACGAGCTCTTACTGTGCGCACAGGCGAACTCTGAGGCGGCGACAATGGCGGGGCGGTGGCGGCCGAAATTGGGCGTTTCGGCCTCCGTGGCTCTCGGGCACCGGTGAGGGGTTGGGGGGGGGGGTCGTGGGACTCCGGGGAGTCCAGTGGTGGTGGCGGCTTGGACAATTGGGCTCAGGGGTGGCCGTATTTGGGCGGACCAGATTGGCAATGGCGGCGGCGGAGAGAGAAGAGAGAGAGAGAGAGAGAGTTCGAGCTTGGGCGATGGCGCGGCGTGGCTAGGATTTTATAGGCGCGGGCGCGGCGCTAGGGGACGATAGACAGAGGCGTGGAGCTCTCAGGGTAAGGCTATGGCAGTGGCGCGGGGCTCGGGGCTCGGGACGGCAGGGCGGCTACGCCGGCCAAGTTGAGGGCGGCGCGGTAGAGACGATGGGACAGGACGGAGAGGAGGAGCGTGACTGCGGTGAGGAAAGAAAGAGGAGGGCCGCGGCGAGGTGACGGGACGCGGCACTGCGGCATAGCTATGGCCGACGTCATCGGGCTTCCTCGGGCGGCCGCGAGAGAGAGGGGAGAGGGGCAGAGGGGTAGGGCGATGGGACTGCACAGGGCTGCGGCTCCGACCTTGAGGCTTTTCGGGAGACACGGAAGCATGGGCATGGCATACGGGGTCGGGAAGAGAGGAGAAGGATCGAGAGAAGAGAGAGAGCGGAGAGAGGCCGTCTAGGAGGCTTCACCTCCAAGAGTAACAAATGCTTCACGAGCTGCGAGACTTCACCTTCAAGTGCTCAAGACTATGGATTGCTCTCTAAAGCTTACACACAAACTTTCTCTCAACCCACCTCAAAGATTTCAACCAAATCAAGTCTATCTCACAAAGAGAGGTTGGGGAGAGCCTTGCTGGTGTTAGAAAGCCTTTGGAACGTGCAAGAACTAGAATGAACCAGTAGCCCTCAAGGGAGAGGGCAAAAGGGTATAAATACCCACTCACCAAAAACTAGCCGTTACTGGAGGGGAAAACCGGTCAGGCCGGTTCCAAAAACCGGCCAGGCCGGTTTTTCAAACCAACTAGCTATTAGGGGCTGACTCAGAGGAAACCAGCTAGGCCGGTTTGCAAAACCGGCCAGACCGGTTTCGCTCTGGTCAGCTGTCACGCCCAGAATTTCCATCCAAAATTCTGGAGTTTTATTGTGTGTAAACCCTCGTCCAGGAATCAACCGAGGCACACATGACAAAATTGATAATCAAAGTAATGGTTTACATGGCGTAAGCATTTATTACAGAGGTGAATGGTACCTCTCAAAACAATAAGGTTCTAACAGCGGATAAATAAATCGTAGCGTGACGACTCCCACTCCATGCACTTGACCGGGCTCCCTCTCAGTCTTCCAAGTAGTCCTCTTCACTGTAGTCCTCCTCTGAATGATTGTTGATTGCAAGGTGAGCATATGACATACTCCGCAAGCCACACAACAAATATGCAAGTGCAAGGGATAACCAAGGATGGCATAATATGGCTCAAGTTTGCATAAAAGCAAGTAATAAAACATTTGAGAGAGTAATAAAATATTAGTTAAATATCAATATTGATGAACACTATACCGCTCACCAAAATAGTATAGGCCCAACCACTCCAACCTGGAGCTACCATGTTCCATTGTTCAATCATCAAATTTTAGATACTGTGGGACTAATCACAGAAAACATTGCTAGGCTTGCCCTTAACCGTGGGCACGGCTATTCGAATAGTTTTACTCTGGCCAGAGGTGTACCAATGTACCCACAAGACACATCTCCACAGCACATCGCTGTGCCCCTAAATACCACCACGGTATCTCGGAAAGGAGCGGTGACAGGATTATCCATGTAGCTCGCACAATAGGAGAGCCCCCCGCCAAACCTCCGGTCTCCGGTAGGTGTGATCAAGTACCTACCGCAAGACGGTCCGACGCCCGAAGCATGGTCTTATTGGCACTGCCATGTGTGGACTTATTCCAGCCACAAACACGCCCTGGTGCCTCCTATTGAACTCGACACACTTCAAACTCCTGCTATCCCATACTAGTTTGTGGTTAGCACGAGTGTTGCTTCGCAACAGGTAGTCTGTGAACCGGTCCTTAACTGTCATGAGTACCGCTAGCAACATTCTCAACCCTGGTACTCAGAACCCACCATTTAGTCAAGTTTTAGTGGACCATTAAGTTGTCCTTGTACGGCCACGTCGTAAAGGGATCATCATTTCATGTGACTGAATAATAGTATAGAAATTATTGTGACAACCCATAAGTCATTCTATTATTTGCTAGGCAAGGCTAAGCAAGGTCCTAGAGTTATTCTAGCTAACCAGTAAGTAAAGTTAGCTAGTCAAATTACCCCCTAGGCACAATGTCAAGTAATCAAATCAAAGGGGTCTTAAACAAAGGTTAAGGTTTCCCTGTCCCGATGATATTCCAAAATAAATGCAGCGTTAAAAGAAAACATAGCTTTAATCATAGAAACAATATGTTCAGTGAAAAAGAGGAATCTGTATGACTTGCCTTGCAGCTCCACACAGTCTTCGACACCTGCCTCGAAAAACCGCGCCTCTTTATGAACGTCGGTAGCTATAGGCAATAAACAAAACAAGCAAAAACAGTACATAAACACATATGAACAGTACAACATTATATTTTTAATGGATAGTTCATGATTTTTAGAGAAATTAGAGACTTGAACGACCTCAATCCGAGTTCGTATGAATTAGTTATGATTTTTGGAAGTTTTAACCCTTTTATAGCCTATTTAAAAGAATTAACTGATTTATTGCGTCATTATTGAATTAATTTTATTCAGAAAAAAGGATTTATGACATCACAGGAGAGAGGAGACTCCCGGCTGACCAGTGGGGCCCACTGTCAGTGAGAGGGAGACATCGGGTCCATGGTGGACCGAGTCCACCGTGGTCCACAAGAGGAATCCGACGGCTAGGGTTCTAGGGTTTGGATCAGACGGCCACAATCTCGCCACGTGTCAAGGTAAACTCACTGTGATCGTACGGATGGAATCTAACCGAGGGGATCCAACGGCTACGGTGGATCCTGATCGGATCGGCTAACGGCGCTGAGGTGGCGCCGAGCTGGCGCACACACGGCGACCACGTCGGCGGCCACGGCGGCTACAGCGACGACGATGATGGCAGCTCTAAACCCGATGGTCGACGGCGATCAGCGGCGCGACGACGCACGGGGAGGGCAGGAAAGGATAAAGGAGGTCGAGGCGATCGTTACCAAGGATGAAAGCGCGACGAACGGCGACGGAGACGGCCGGCGGTGAGCTTGAGGCGGCGGAGGGCTTTAGGTCTTCGTCGACGGCGCCGTTCCGGCGGCTCCCGAGGGCTGAGCAACGGCGGCCTGGCTTGTGCGGGGTCTGGCGAACCTAACCGAGGCGGCGGCGAACTCCGACAGCGGCTGCGGCGACGGCGGCGGAGCAAGCGCGAGACACGGGGAGACGGCTAGGGCAGGCTAGAGCTTGATCTAAAGCGCGGAAACCAACCTAGGGGGTTCCGGGTCGCTATTTAGGGCGGAGAGGGACGGAGTCCGGCTCGGACGTGACGGATTTTGCGGCGGCGCCGATTAGAGATAGAGGTCCGACTCGGGAAGCTTTGGGTCTCGGCTCCACGCACGTTTTGCTCCGGGTTCTTGGGGATTAGGTAGAGGGAGATAAGGGCTCGGTTTTCCCTCAACCGATTTGGAGAGACCGAGTCCGAGACGAGCGGATTCGGCGGGATTTGCGGCGGCGGCGTTTGGGTGCTACAGTGCGCCCAAGCGGGCCCCACCTGTCGGTGGCTGCAGCGATGCGAGCGGCCGCGGGCCGATGCGTGCGCGAGCGAGGGGAACGGGCTGCACACAGTATTGGGCCGAAATTGGCCCAGGGACTGTGGAGAGGTTTTAAAAACCTTTTCTTTTTATTTTAATTCTGTGAGGGTATTTATTTTGCCAAAAATACTTCCCCTAATCAATTAATTCCCAGAAAATTCTAGAAATTAAATAATTAAGTAAAGAATTTTGTAAAATTATGTGCAAGCCCATTTTTCTTCAGATTTTTCCTGATTTTATTCTTTTCACTCCTTGCGACTTTTAATTAAATTTCTAAAAATTCATTTTTCACAATATTTTATATAGGGATAATTTTTAGGGTGTTACATCAGCATACTCAAGTTAACTCTCAAGGCTCTCTCACATGGGTTGACCTATGAGCACTTTTGGTGTTTCCATGCAGTCAATGTTGCATCTCTCTTGATAATACGGTATTCCTATACTCAAAATTAAACATTTACAATATTTCATCCACTTGAGCTTATATGTCTTCAACATGCCAATACTTGATCATTCTCAACTTGAGATCTTTCAATATTGAACAACCACTGAGCATATCCATCTTGAGCTAGTGACTTAAGATCTTTCAACAAATATGATCAACATACCATCATCCATCCATAAGCCACTTCATCAAATAATTCAATAATGATTCAATGCTTTGCATTACTTCGCTAGATAAGACTTAAGATGAATTCCAAGCACACGTTCACTTCACCCTAGCATGGGTTACTAGTCCCAAGTCGTCACTTGGTTCCCCCTTGCTTAGTCCCTCGTTACTTGTCCCTTTACTTGACATTTTCACACACTCTTGTCGACTTTAAGCTAAGCTTTGCTTCACATCAACAATAAATACCCAATAAGATCCATGTACTATGACTTGTCCAATGCTTTCCAAATATGAGAGCATCAACAATGCATGAAATCATGTCTCTTGATTTGTGCACTAGCTAGGACCAAGTCAAAAGAAATTACAAATTTCCTTTTAACCAAATATCCCAAGTTGGCCAACAAGCTTTTTCACTAAAGAGGCCATCTGATATGCATATCACCATGTCTCTTTTAATAACAACACTTGCTTCTTGTTAATCACAATTTGCTTCATGGGATCACATACTTGCTTGCATATATTAATATGAGTCATCAATAAAAGCATATTCTTATGAGCCAATAATATCACAATATAATCATAAGAATAAATCCCTGCTCAACACTTAGCAAACAAGTTAGTCTTTTAATCGTTTTGTCATTCAACTCACCAAAACCCACTTAGGGGCCTAGATGCACTTTCAGTAAGAAGTATTCCTATCCCCAAGCAAGAGCAACTGTTCACCACTTCTCTTATGCCAATATAACTCCTCCATCTCACAAATATTTTCATCCTCTCTAGTGAGCCTCCATTCGATCCCTCACATAGACACCATCTCTAGGAAACCTCTTAACACGATGGGCATCTTCCCTTGGCAGCTTGTCGAGCGAATCGAGCTGCCGCCGTCGACCATTGGATTTCCATTGCCGCTGGGCTATCTTCAGCGCTGTCGTCGCCGTCCCAGCTCCGCCAAGCCTCACACTACCCTCGGTAAGGTTCCTAGTACCTCTTAGACACACATGTATGCACCGGTATGCCCAAAATCCAACCAAAGCTTGGATTGCCTCAGCGTCTCGAAGAGCTCCACCGCTTGCGCCACTGCTGCGTCTAGCTCCAGCCACTGTCGGCGATGAGATGACCACCAACAAGTTTGCCATAGTCCTCTCCACCTTTTCTGTTGGCCGCAGCCCAAGCCGAGCCACCATTTGCCGTCGCCACCACCGAGAAGCTCGCCAACTGCGCGCGCCTCTGCTCTACCTCGCTGTGCCTAGTCTCTGTCTCACCGCCGTGTGGGCCCAACCGGTCAAAGGCACGAGGACATGTTTAGAAGAAGTTTGAAACTTCCGGGGTTTAAGGTGTAAAACTTGTTAGACTTACATGTGGGGTCAAGGACTAAAACATGATTACTCGAAAACTGGAGAACTCTTAACCAAAACTACCTTTCACACGTGTCCAGGACCGCGGGATGATTTTTTGAAAACCTAGGGACTTTTCTAGAAAACGTATCTCACTGATTAGTGGACCCAGCTATTTTTAAATCTGAGAAAATTTAAGAAAATGTTAGATGTATTATTTGTTGAACTGAAAAATGAACAAACTTGTAAAATCCATAATTAATTCATTTTAACTCCAAATTGGATGAAACAAAATTCATTGGAATCACAAAATTATGAACTTTATTTCTATATATTAAAATTGGAATAACTAGTACTTAAATGCCTCAAAAATAATATATAATATAAAAGTACATAAGCACTTTACAAATTTTAGCCATTTCACATTAATTTTAACTTTGGTAAATCAAGACTTGATAACTTCACAAAAATGTTGAATCTTGCTGTTGAAAACTGAAATTTGATCAAACATGTGAAAAAGGCACTTTTATAAAACTTGGTAATAGCAAAATATTTTGATTAATTATAAAATATGTAATAACTTTTAAAATGCATAGGGAATTCATATTAGCTCCAAATAACATGAATCCAATTTTCTTAGTTTCACAATGATTTGCTCTTTAATTCTGTAAGCAGAAGATTAACCAAAAATAATATATAAAACACCTTTAAGATGGGTATAATAGATGGAGACTATAAGTAGGATATAAAAGGTAAAAGAATTTCTTAAAAATTTAGTAACTCTATTTTAACCTCAAATAAATTACAGTAAATTCACAATGTACTTTTCTCAAATATACAAATGTAGATTCCATAGGAACCTAGTTCTAATATACATATACTAAAAACACGTATAAATACTAAATACAAGCCTAAACTCACAAAATTCACATCTTCTAAATAAAAGTGGATAAAATAGAAATTTATTCACTAAAATTTACATATGGCCACTGCATGGTTTCTTCATACATTAAAGTATTTTCAATATGTAAAGGTGATTTATATCTAGACGTTCACATATAAAGATTCTAAATACAACAATCTCAAAAGTTAAGAAAAATGCTAAGTTAGGATTTTTCACACCACTCATCTTTGAAAATAGAACTTTTAAAGTTAAAAATAAGAATTTGACAAAACTACCTCTTCAGGTAACTCCAAAATCCATCTAAAGTATAAATATCGTATTTCCACCGAAAAGCTTGTAAAATTCATAACTCCCAAATGAAAAGTGATAAAATGGAAATTCTTTCACCTAAGTTCACCTTAGGTCAGTACCTAAACCTTGCACAAACCTCATGCATATTAGAGCATTTTGGATTTTTTGTATTATTTGCTATTTATACGATCGTACGATTCGAAATCGGTGAAGGAGTGGATTTGATTATTGCTCTAGGTATTTAAGAGTAAGGCAAGTATTCTCCCTTCCTCCTTTGAACAATTTGAATCATATGTTTTGGGGAATGAAATATATTTATTTACAAAGTTGCATGTTGTAATATCCTAATTTCTTTTGGTCAAAAAAATATTTTCTATAAAAATTTAAGTTCAAAATTTGGAGGTTATTTGATTTTCGATTGAATATGCCAGGGAGATCTCTATCTGACTATCCCTCCCTCTATCCAAAACCCATCCGACGGCACCTAACTTAAATTTAGAAATCATCCAAATTTCTAATTTTGAATTCAAACTCAATTCTTTCCCCTCCCTTTTGGAATCCTTAATTTCCAAAAAAAAATTGTGAAACTTTCACTATTCATTTTTGGGCTAACCCCTCCCCCCCCCCTCCCCTCTGCAGGCCCAACCCTCCCCTCTCTCCCTCTTCCCCCCACCCCCAACCTCCCCTCCCCTCGGCGTAGCTAGCTGGCCGGTGCAAGGCAAGCTCGGCCTGCCAGACTAGCAAGCCGGTCAAGCCGGCCGCCGCACCCCGTGCCAGGCCCGTGGTCCATGACCCCAAACGTGCTCTGGCCGTCCCTGACACGCATGCCCGCCGGATAGAACCCCTCGCCAAGGCCCACCTGCCAGCCCCTGTGTTGTTTCGCGGTCGCTCGCTCGCCTCCCCGTGCGCGCCCGTCGTCCTCCCCCACGCCGGCCGCGCTCGCCCGCCAACTGCTTGGTGAAATGCCAAGCCGAGGGCGCGAGGCGACCCGACCCCCGCCGCTCTTGCACGACCCAGCGGGGACAAATCCCCGCCCTGTCACCACCGCCGTCCACGTCGTCCTTCACTCCGCCGCACGCGGATGACGTTCACCGCAAATCCCTCTGGCCAACCACCCCACGCCGCTTGGCTTTGCCGCCCCTATGCCCTGCGCCATGCCGCACCGACGGGGACAACAACCGTAAATTTCGCCGACCGCCGTCCTATTCCCTGCTCATCGCTTAATACTCCTTAATACTCCTTACGTACCTACCCATCAATACTATTTTTTTATTAATTAGAGATGTACAAGATGCATTTATTTTGGGACGGAGAACCTATTCTCATCCCATGAAGCGAGAAGTTTATCTTTTCAATACCTCTTATTTATCTGCTAATTAACAATATTTTTTCATTAATAAGGAATATTTTATTTATTTTTTATTTAAATTAACTTTTTTGATTTATAGGAATTCATTTATTTTGAGTCAGGGGGAATACCAAGTTAACCCACGGCTCCACGCATCCGTCGTTCCAACTTCCAAGTAAGCCTGAAGTTGCCTGGCCGGAGACATGCCTGAGAGTAGCATACACCATGTTTGGTTGGTGCCCTCCACTTATCTATCCCTTGCCTGACATGGGCTCCTTTTTGTTGACAGCTTGATTAGCCTGAGTCCGGCGCTGATCAGTTTTGGTCGCTTGAGCTCCAGCCTCCAGGGTTGCGTGCTGCTTGGTTAGCCTGAGTGCTTCAATAATTACAACATTAATTAATTATGCTGCTACAGTATATGACGCTGCCGTTCCTCTCTTTGCGTTCTTTCCACTTCGTTTACTCCGTTTGCTTTGTAATATTGAATCGTAAAGCATAAACTAAAAAATAGAGTGAATTGATTTTGGATCACATTTTATTACCAATATATTGAACTATTATTTGTCTACTCTGTTTACTTGAACTATATAATTTTATCTTTGTTACGATTTGGACTATCCCAAACCATCTCGTTGAGCACGTCAAAAACCTCAAACACATTTACTTTAGTACACCAAGAAACTCCCTCACCTATGTGCAAGTCATATTTTGTACTGTACGGGTGGTTAGACATGGACAGAAAAGAGTTAGAGCCGTCTAAAATGCAACAAATATAAAATTATCTAGTCTGAAGTGGAAAGATCAATCAAAGGGTGGTTTTGAGTGAAACTTTGGCAATAAAAGATGAGGCAAAGTGCAATTCACTCAAAAAGATATAAGCAGAAGGCAATACTTAATCGTTTAAGCACATCCATAAATCTAAACTCAGTTTTTAAGAGAGAATTAATCTAGGTAATGATAGTTTTAAGTTCTCTCGGACATATATTACCTACCAAATAAGTTTACCTTATGTATGATACTTCCTTCGTCTTAAAATATAAGAATTTTTAAAATTAAATATAAGTATTAAAAAGAAAGATAAAATAAAATAGAAGATGACTATAGCTGCGTTCAAATGAAGGTGTTAGGAAAAATTTTTCCTCATTTTTTATGAGCACGTTTTTCGAATGGTTAAATGGTGTGTTTTTTATAAAAAAATTTTATATAAAAATTGTTTTAAAAATCATATTAATCTATTTTTTAAGTTTAAAATAATTAATATTTAAATAATTATACGTTAATAACTTATCTTATTTTATGTGATCTTGTTTCTCCTCTAATACTAGTTGACAAGGGAAGAAGTAGGTAGGTCAGCAACCAAAACAGCCTTTTCACGGACTACAAGCACCACGTTGAGGACTACACATACTAGTCCGTAGCCCATATAGTAGTGGACTGTAGTATTTGTATTTTGTACAAATGGGTTTATAATCATAGTATTTGTGTTTTGTACGTTCTCTATTGCCTGCTACGACTATTTAAAAAGTTCATTATTTTGCTTATACTGATTATAAGCCGTAATGGTTTATCAACGATAAAAAATAATTTATAGATAAAAGTTATATATATATCCTTAGCCATATAAAAGTAAATACTGAAAAATAAACTACGATAAAAAAATTCTAAAATTAACTTTAAAATTAAGTTTTAGCATTTAAATTTTAGATACGAGTTATAAGCGCATGCGTAATGGATGGAGGCGAAAATCTTTTTTCTAGTCTTTTATACTGTAGACAGTAGACAGCGCCACACTAGTCGTATATATATCTTCATCCGGGTCCCTTCGGTTTCTGACTTTCTCCGCTTCTGGGAGCAGCCGAGGTGGGCCATCTCCGGGTGAGCCGCGGGTCCAGCTAGATACTCAGCAAGACCCGCTCGGCGATCTCATCTCTCCGACGGTTTTGCTCTCTTCAAACCTCTTCAATCTTTATTTATGTTCGGTCGAGTCTAATATACTGGAGTAATGCTTTGTGTTTGTTGAGATCTTGATTCGGTTACAGACCTAGCAGTGAATCTCCCGTTAAAGTTAGATTTTTTTTGTTGATTTCCTATAGAAACGGAAATGTGGATTGCGCTGGTTCCCAGGAAGTAAAAAAAGGAATTTTGTTGAAATCTTGCATCCGTCACTGATGTGCTAGTGCATCTTCTCTTTCTAATTAAGCTGATCTTGTGAATCCGCTATGGTGAAATGGCCAAATAGAAATGGGGATTGCTGTGGTTCCTAGTTCCAAGATTGTTTATTTATCCAATCTTTTTTGGTCTCCTGCAGTGTAATTGCTCCGACCATAACACTTCCATGGAGCTGGGGGCCAAACGGAAGTGGTCCCGTGCAAGCGGCAGCGGCCTTGCCGTCGACCGGCTCAGCGCCCTGCCGGACTGCCTCCTCCATGTCATCATGTCCTTCATGAAGGCCAGGCAGGTGGTGCAGACATGCGCGCTGTCCAAGAGGTGGGAGCACCTCTGGCGCACCGTGCCGTGCCTCGATATCGACCAACGGGAGTTCCAAAAGACAGGCGAGTCCGCGGACAAGGTGTGGGAGAACTTTCAGGATTTCACCGATAACTTGATGTTTCGTCACGAGATTGCACGTCTGGATATGTTCCGGCTGCATGTTAATGACGGGTACTATTGGGGTCGATCTGCATCTAGATGGATTCGTTGTAGCATCAAGTACAGTGCTAAGGTTCCTGGCATTCCTCGCCTGGGATTGAGCTTCAGTTCTTGGAGCCTGAAAAGACTACAACTTTCTAATGTAGATCTGGATGATCTCTTTGCAAAGCACATTAGATCAAGGTGCTGTTCTCTGGAGGATTTGGATCTTAAAAGATGCAGATTGGCGCTGGATGAGATCGAGTCCCATTCGCTGAAGAACTTGGTGATCGACGACTGCCATAGGGAGAACATGGATGACATGGATGAGATCGACTACCATTCCAAACTGATTGTCACAGCTCCTGCCATTGCCTCCCTGTACTTGAAGAGCTTTTATTTCTGTGGTGGTCTCTTTGTAATTGAAATGCCATCCCTTTCGAAAGCATCAATTCTTGTTTTACACAACTTCAAAGGAAGTACCTTCCACAGCAATCAGTTCAAGTTTCTTAGCAGCCTCTGTAATGTGACAACTTTAGAGTTGTCGGGTTTTCAGACAATGGTATGTATTCTGTCTTCACAGCCTTGCTTGTTTTATATGTTTATCTTGTGCTGCAATGCATTTCAGTGTTATATATTTCAGGTTATACCTGAGGAACAGGTTGAGTTACCAGAATTCAAGAACCTGAAGATCTTATCCCTTGACAAGTGTGACCTTAGTGACAACTTCCAGTTATTGATGCACTTTCTGCTGAACTCGCCTAATTTGGAGAAGATCACTTTGCGGCTTTGCAAGGTATTTATGCTGTTATTGTGGCCTTAGCCTTCGTACATAACTCAGCTCATTATTTTACATCCTTTACTACCAACAGCTGACAAAAGATTCTAAGAAAAGGAAAGGAAAGGCCAAGCAGAAAAAAACCTCTTTGGGGGATATCCAGTGTCAGAACCTAAAGTTTACTGAAATCATCTACGATGTTGATGATGTCCTCCAGCTGGTCGAGTTTTTGTTGGGCTACTCAGTGAGTCTGCCAAAGAACAATATAAAACTCACTAAAGCTGATGATTACTATGGTTAGTTCAAACCCTCTTTTGTGATGAATCAGTCTCAGGTTTCTCACCTGTCCTAGCTGTCTTTCTATGCACTGTCAGTTAGTTAAAGTACGCCTATCTTATGACTTGTGTAATTAGTTTAAGACTGATGTGTTGTGTTGCCTGTATTCTTGCGCACTGTGATGCTTGGTTCTAGAAAGTGATAGCAACAAACTTTTCTACTTATGGCTATGAACAAACCAATTTCCTACTGTAGCCCATGTTCAGAACATGATCTGAAAATTGCATCTGTTAACATGGTCTGAGAATTATCAAGTATTTCTACCTTTAGTTTTTTCAGTTCTGATGATTCATGCTCCCGGTTGCGTAGTACAATGAGCACAGCAAACACACATCTCTACTAAAATTTGTTTTGTACCATTATTTTTTAGGACTGCTACAGTGGTCTCTGCCGGTAGTATTATATCAGTGAAGTGGTGTTTCATATGAATATGATTGTTTAAAAAGATTACAGACTTGCTATTGATCAAACGTTTGATTTTTTGGATTCCGTCAAACAACAACGCTGGCCGTTGGATGGAACTTTGAGATTCGGGACGATAGAAGCGAGTTTTAAGTTACACTTTTAACTCGTTGTAGTTGCTATTATCGATTTGTGCAACTTAGTCACAAATATATGCAACTACATCTAATGATTCGTATTTTGGTTTTTGGATGCAGAAAAAAAACGTTTGTTAGATTCTCTTTTTAAAAAAAGTTTGATCAGTGGACGGTCCCAAAAGATTATCGTCTCTCAAAACTATACTTATAGTCTCAAAGCTATACTTATAACTAGGGATGGGTGCGGATTGACCCACAGATTACCTGCAGGTCGACCCGTGCCCATCCCTACTTATAGCAAGTTAAATTGATCGAAGGTTCTCAAAATGCAAAATATTTCCGTCCGCGTAAGCTCAGAAACAATCTGGAAATGCAAGATTGCAATCTGTTTCAAGCTGGGCTTGAACTTGCTGTGCACTGTCGAAATCTCAGTTCTGGCTCGTAGTGCAAATGACTTATAAGGAATTCAGATTTGGTAGTACATATTTGTGGAAGTGTGTGGGTGTGTGCTAACACGCCCAATCAAAAGCTGATTTTTTTTTTCAATTGCATAGAAGATACACAAGTGCACACGTACACACCAGCGTGTGCGCCCTTTTAACACACTCTCAGAGTGGTTTTCACATCACATTATCCGATAAAGAGACTTTTTACTGTGCTTAGGATTCATTTGGACCGTAGATTGCTTATTATCTAACGCACTAGGATAAAATGTATTGATAGAAAAGGTCTTTAAAACATGGGTCAGGTATTAACTTAATCTTAGGTGGAAGGTTAGAATAGTAATTGTCAATTCTTGTGGTCAGGGGCAAATCCGTACTTCACGCCCACATCGTCCTCACTGTTGCTGTCGGAGGCATACATGATGGAGGGGTTGTACGGGCGGTGGACCTGTGCGGTGCGCGACGAGTTTCGATTGGTGGTGGAGCCCCGACTGAGCGTGCCGCTGCCCCATAGGCATCGTCATCTCCCTCGATGAGATGTTCTGCAGTGGCGGCAACAGTTCGTCGCGCTCGCTGCTGGACATGCTTCGCCACTGATATCCATCTCTACAATTAGCTAACTGCAAGTCTGTAAGAAGATCAAAAGCTCGAGGCCCAACCTGTTAGCGTCAGCGGGAGTTGAACTGTCGTGTAGGCAGCAGTAGCAGAGTCTAACTAGATTCAGGGCACAAACAAAAATTCAGAGCAAACTTGTATCTAGACATAATCATCTTTGATAGGAAAGTTGGATCGATACATCTATAAGAATCATGGCCTCTCCTGAGCTAAATTTTGCCAATGATTCTGCCTGTTTACTCTGATTTATTTAAGACGCTCACAAACGAAACATCTAGTGTTGTTTGACGAATACACCAATAATCGAAGAAGTGGTTCTGCTAAGGTGCACCCATGATATGTGGGTGAGATAGACACTCAATGCACATTATTACATACCAACTATTTGAGAAAGCCTTTTTAAGTGCTGTAAATAAATAAAATGCCATGACGCCAACTTGCCAAAGAACGCCCACCGTGGCTGCTGGTTCCACGCGCTGCCGGTCAGTGGCCGCCAACGAGTAGCCCGCTGAGGCGCTGACCCCTCCTTCCCCGTGGCCGACGAAACTCGATTTTTCACCATGCTAGTAATCCCCTTCATGATTTTTCCTTCGCGAGAGAGTTTGGAATTACTAAACTGTCCTAGTTAAAGTTATTTTTTATTCCTAATTTACTCTTTAAGAATCAACGGTGGATACTAATTGGTTATACAGGTATCTCCCAAGCATGGTAAAAGGTCTCTCTGATAAAACTCTGAGCATCAGTTCACATATCCATGTATTCACAGAATTCAAAAACGTGGTAAGTAAACGGTGGACCTGTTTTGGTTTGGTTCTGCAATTCATTCGCATAAATAAAAAAAATAAACATGTGCATGATGCATATACCCATATATCTTCCCGTGTACAAAAATTTTGACTGTATGCTCGTTGCCGTGAAACGATTCCTCGAACGAATGACCAGAATCCTTGGAGATATGCAGCTGAGTGTCCAGCAACTCTTGGACATGGTCTTCATCGAACAAGACCCGATAGATTTCACTTTCTTCGTTGGCGCAGTTTGGGCTTTGTTTGTGCTTTAGTTTCAGTTTTCGGACCAGATAGTTTCTGTTTGAGGCCTGCAGATGCTTGACAGGCATAAATTGGCAACACAACAGTACACCAGGCATCTTTGAAAATTGATAATTTGATATGTTCTCTCTGTATAGCAGCACGCTATTCATGAACAAGCAAATTTATCACTACAACATAAAGCAAATGACAAGCAAAAATCATGTATATATAGACATCCAACAATGGTCATATTATTTTTACAGGATAATTGTAGCATCAACCAGTGTAATCTCAGTATCAATTAGTATAATGTAAAAACTATATATATACATTGTACAAATATAACTACTGTAATTTCTAGCTATGTATCAAAAGTTGCTATATTTTAGGATGGAGAAATAACTGATTTATGGAATGGAACTATGTGTGTGATCAAGTGCTACACTCTCTAGTCAAAATGATTTGGACTCTCATCAAAAAAATGATTTAAACTGCATTATCTAAAACTTTGAGTCTTTGACCATCAATTCTCATCATTTCTATATATATATATATATACTTCTACTACGGACAAAATGCGGACAATATGAGAGCACTTCGTTCACTATCAAATCAACAAATATAACATTACTGTTCACAGCAATCAGGTTACTGTTCACAATTAAATTACTGTTCCAATTTACTATTCACTGATAGCGATTTTTTGCAGGATCCTTTTTGGCTGGTGACACCACTGGTACAGCCGGGTGTAAAACGATTAGATATGTTATCCTATTCGGTACTCACCATATTTATCACTTATTTGTTTTTTAGAAGCAAATTTTCTCAGATATCCCTAGTCATATTTTATTTTCTGACAGAGAATTTATCTTCTTCCCAGACAGTTCCACCCGAAGGGAACACTTCTCTACTGATAACGGTTCTCCTGATGCCTATTCGAGATGCAGGCTGTAAACGAGAACTATCGAAGAGGTTTCTCCTATAGGTCCCTCGCATAAACATTCTTCCAGAAAATAAAAAGACAGGGAATACTTAAAGAAGACTTACTTCATAATTAAACTAATAAGTTTACATATGGTTTTCTCTTTCGGGAACCCCGAAGGATGAAAAACAAGCTTACTAGCTTACCTTACATTGATGTATGTTACACGTCTTGCTCTTATATATTTGCAAGGTATTTTCTTATCAGGCTACTTACTACTAAAGCTAGAAGGTGGATGGGAGCTCTGCTTGGAGGAAATTTTTGCTTCGTCAATGTGTGTTCTCCCACTGAGCAGACCTCTTCTTTTATAGATGCTCTGGGAGGGAAGCTCTTCAGAGAATTCGTGCCTATCTTCACAGCGCCGTGGCTTCACGAGTACGTCACCTTAATTTACTTTCTCACCGAAAGCAAGATTCTTCAGTCTTCTTTATGTCACTTTCGCATTCACTTTTCCGCCGAAAGCAAGCCTTCTGCGAGATTTTATTCAATTCTATATTAGGGGCATTATTAGCCTACACATAGCTCACTGGTCATGCCCGAATAATTGATAATACCTTATCAATTTAATATTTGCTTTTTCTTTGGCTAATAATTTTAGTGATCTGGTTGCCCATGACCACCATATATATATATGTATATGTATATATATATATATATATATGTATATGTATATATATATATATATGTATATATATATATGTGTGTGTACAGAATTCACAGAAGTGCAAGTAAAAGACAGTTCTTTTTCTCCTTTTGGCAGCGTGATATGCTCATATATGTTATCTTCACGTGTACAAAATTTTGACTGTACGCCTACCCACGCCCTGAAATGATTTCACTAACGGACGAGCAAAACCCTTGCAGATTTGCGCTAGAGTATTGTACAACTCATTGAAAAGACACCCTTCGTAGAACTCAAACTCGACAGATTTCAGGTTCTCACACTTGTAAACCCTTGGACCGTGCTGACCGGAAGATATCTCCTGGAATCTAGACTTTCTTTCTTTCTTCTTAGACCTCGCTGAACACTGTTAAGAGTCGATAAAATTCATGTAAGGTCGCAAACCAAAGCAGGACAGTGTGACATAAACTACTCCCTTCAGTTACCTTCTTCGGTCATAAATATTTATAGTTTAGATTAAGATTCAATCAGACTTTTGAAACTTTGACATCAAATTTATAATAAATAAATTTATAAAATCTAATCAATTTATGATATTACGATAGTACTATTTAAGGTAAATCTATACATATAATTTTTTAATTAAGTATTTGAGAAATTATCAGTAGTCAAAGTTTCAAATTTTAAACAAAATTATGTCCTAACAGGAGTTTTTTTAAAAAAAAACTCTGGATGGAAGGCAAAAATACCTTGCAATGGTGCAGTGAAAGCGTCTCCAGGTTTGGGGCGTTGTAAAGGAAATCCATTAGCACTTGGCATTCGTTTCCAAGATCACATTTTGTGAGGATCAAGGTTCTCAGGTTATGGAACACCGGGAATTCTTCAGATTCGTTATCTAGCAGTGCCTGAGAAATTGCAAACATATCTAGCAAGTTAGAAGCTGGAACCTACATGCAAACTATTAAGGATTAAAACTTTGATTATTTGAGTGATGATACAAGAAGTATCAACGTACGTTGGTCGAGAACCTCCGCACGTCCAGGCTTGTCACGCCATGAAGCGACTTCAGGAGGCCGTAATGCTCGCCGGCGGGGTGGGTGATGGTTGCTCCGGCGAGGGATGCCATCTCCTCCTCTGAGCTCACCAGCGCGTCGATGTAGAGGTGGAGGGAAACGAGGTTGGGAGTGGCGAGAGCCAGCGGGGTCTCGTGGGAGCACTCATGGATGAGCAGCTTCTTCAGCGAGACGGAGGCGAGACGGGAGAAGGCGCAGTTGCAGCCATCGAGCCGCACGTGTTCCAGTGCAGGACAGCCGGAGCTGAGCTCCTCGGCAATGACCGGGGAGAGGGTGACCCGGCAGAGGTGCAGCGTCCTGAGGCAGGCGCCGGCGCCGGAGGGGAAGTTGAACGGGCGAGGCCGTAGCCCGTGGCGGTCGTAGCTGACGTGGAGCACCGGGGGGCGGCGCGCGAGGCCGCGGCGGATCCACCTGTTGGTACAGACTAAATAACTCAACTCATATAAATGAGTATTTTAGAATGAACACACAAGAATGTAAGCTTTGTGGCAATAAATACCTTTTCTAGTTTTTTCTCTATTATTCACATAACGAGTACACAGCTTAAATAGCCTTGCTTACATGCGGGAACTACTACGAGGCTTCATGCGCACACACGCACTAACTGAATACATGAGCCACTAACTGCATGCACTACGAGATCCACTCACCTAACTGTCCATGCATGTAGCTAATTACTTACCGCACTCACTCAACTACTCTAATTACTCAGTCAACACCGAACACACAGTGGCCAATTGAGCTAACTCCTACATGCATGCAACGTATATGTGCAGTACTCCACTACGTGCATGACACACATGCACAACTAACTAATGCAAAAACTCTAAAACATGTTCAAGTCATGATTAGTGCTTACAATTTCTCTCTAATTTTGACGCATACTCTACGCATCATCACAGAAGACATGGCTCATCATCGGCCATCGCGAGGAGCGCCGTCTCCTTTCTCGGCTTGCAGCACTCTTTGGCAAGGTGCCCACGTATGCCATAGTTGTAGCACTTTCTTTTCTTCCTGTTTGACTTGCGCTCGCTATCGTCGGAGTCGACGCTTGCATCGTCGCCGTCGCCGTCGCAGCCACACCTGCCACCAGCTTTCCCGCGGCCACCACCACGATCATGGTTCTTCGTCGCGCATTCTCCACCTTTCTTCTCTTTGTCGAGGACTTCCCATTATGTGTACGTGAGCAACAAATGCTCACCCTTGTTCATGTCACCGTAGCTAAAACGAACTCACTCATCGTAGGACTTGTAGCGCCCAACAAGATCCTCCACGGTTAGGGTCTTCAAGTCTACACACTGCTCGATGGAGGTGACGACATTCATGTAGCGCGGTGATGCAGCACGAAGAAACCTGCGCACAACAGCAAGTTCATCCATCGTCGTGTTGCCCAACGCGCGGATGCCAGCGACGACCAACGTCACCCGACCATGGAAATCATCCACCGTCTCGCCTTCCCCCATCTTCAACGTCTCAAACTTCATCTTGGGGTTCTACAGCTTTTCCTCCCGGACACGCTCGTGTCCCATATGCACTGTCTTGATTGCCTCCCATGCCAACTTTGCCGTGTCTTTCCTGGTGAAGAAAAACATCATTTGCTCCGGCACGGCTTGGTGGATGCCATATAATGCCTCTCAGTCCTTGTCGTAGTCAGTAGCACCTTCCTCCACCGCTTTCCACACGATGTGAGACTGAAGCACAACACGCATCTTCATCGCCCAGACGGTGTAGTTCGTGTGGGTGAGCTGCGGGTACGACATTGTCACCGTCCTCTCCTTCTTCACCACCTGCAAGGAGGACGAACCACCTTGCTACAGCCTTCGGTCGCTCGACGGAGACATACTCCTTCCTTGCCTAGGCATCCTTCCCAAGACACAAAAAGCACAAGGATCTGATATCAATTGTTGGTACAGACCAAGTAACTCAACTCATATAAGAGAGTACTTTAGAATGAACACACAAGAACACAAGCTTTGCGGCAACAAATATCTTTTCTATTTTTCCTCTATTATTCACACAACACTGAAACAGATAAGTACACGGCTTAAATAGTCTTGCTTACATGCAGGAAGTGCTGTCAGGCTTCATGCGCACACACGCACTACCAGAATACATGAGCTAATTACTTATCGCACTAACTCAACTACTCTAATTACTCAGTCAACACCGAACACACGGTTGCCAATTGAGCTAACTTCTACCTGCATGCAACGTATATGTGCAGTACTCCACTACGTGCATGACACACATGCACAACTAACTAATGCAAAAACTCTAAAACATGTTCAAGTCATGATTAGTGCTTACAATTTCTCCCTAATCTTAACGCATACTCTACGCATCATCACAGAAGACACGGCTCGTCATCGGCCATCGCGAGGAGCGCCGTCTCCTTTCTCGGCTTGCGGCACTCTTTGGTAAGGTGCCCACGTATGCCACAGTTGTAGAACTTCCCTTTCTTCCTGTTTGACTTGCGCTTGCTGTCGTTGGAGTTGACGCTTGCATCGTTGTCGTCGCGGTCGCAGCCACACCTGCCACCAGCTTTCCCGCGGCCACCACCATGATCATGGTTCTTCGTCGCGCATTCTTCACCTTTCTTCTCTTTGGTGAGGGCTTCCCATTATGTGTACGTGAGCAACAAATGCTCACCCTTGTTCATGTCACCGTAGCTAAAACGAACACGCTCATCGTAGGACTTGTAGCGCCCAATAAGGTCCTCCACGGTTAGGGTCTTCAAGTCTACACACTGCTCGATGGAGGTGACGACATTCATGTAGCGCGGTGATGCAGCACGAAGAAACCTGCGCACAACAGTAGGTTCATCTATCGTCGTGTCGCCCAATGCGCGAATGCCAGCGACGACCATGGAAATCATCTACCGTCTCGCCTTCCCCCATCATCAGCGTCTCAAACTTCATCTTGAGGTTTTGTAGCTTTTCCTCCTGGACACGCTCGTGTCCCATATGCACTGTCTTGATTGCCTCCCATGCCAACTTCGCCGTGTCTTTCCCGGCGAAGAAAGACATCATTTGCTCCGACACGGCTTGGTGGATGCCATATAACGCCTCTCGATCCTTGTCATAGTCAGTAGCACCTTCCTCCACCGCTTTCCACACGCGTTGAGACTGAAGCGCAACATGCATCTTCATCGCCCAGACGGTGTAGTTCGTGTGGGTGAGCTGTGGGTACGACATTGTCACCGTCCTCTCCTTCTTCACCACCTGCAAGGAGGACGAACCACCTTGCTGCAGCCTTCGGTTGCTCGACGGAGACATACTCCTTCCTTGCCTAGGCATCCTTCCCGAGACAAAAAAAGCACAAGGCTCTGCTATCAATTGTTGGCATAGACCAAGTAACTCAACTCATATAAGAGAGTACTTTAGAATGAACACACAAGAACACAAGCTTTGCGGCAATAAATGTCTTTTCTATTTTTTCTCCATTATTCACACAGCGCTGAAACAGACGAGTACACGGCTTAAATAGCCTCGCTTACATGCAGGAACTGCTGCCAGGCTTCATGCGCACACATGCACTACCTAAATACATGAGCCGCTAACTCCATGCACTACGAGACCCACTCGCTTAACTATCCATGTATGCAGCTAATTACTTACCGCACTCGCTCAACTACTCTAATTACTCAGTTAACACCGAACACATGACTGCCAATTAAGCTAACTCCTACATGCATGTACGTATATATGCAGTGCTTCACTGTATGCATGACACACATGCATAATTAACTAATGCAAAAACTCTAAAATACGTTCAAGTCATGATTAGTGCTAACACCACCTGCCGGTGTTCGTGCTGACGACCTCGCGGGCGACATGCAGGCGGAACCTGTCCAACGCCACCGACGCGTCGTGCAGGGGCAGCAAGCCGTCGGCGAAGTCCTCGAACCTCCTCCACTGCTCCACGTCGGTGCGCTGCTGCTCCCGTATCGCCGTGACCAGAGCATGCGAATCCCGCGGGACGGCGGCGGCGGCGGCCGCGGCCGCTTGATCCAGCGGGAACTCGCGCTGGTCGATGTCGATGTCGATGCACGGTACGCCGCGCCACAGGCGGCTCCACCGCCGCGACAGCACGCACGTCCGCACCGCCTGCCGGGACCCGAGCCGCGACAGGATGTCGTGGAGGAGGTAGTCAGGGAGGTCGCTGAGCCGGTCGGCGCTGCCCGCTGCTGCCGCCTCGTGGACGGCGACGACGCGCTTGCGCTGCTCGAAGGAGGAGGACGCGTCCCCGCCACGGGCGCGCTTGCGGGAGGCGGCCGCCGTCTCCATGGGGATCGGCCGGAGGGTGCTCGACCAGGCGCACGTACGTACGCGGCGGCGCGTCTGGCTCAATCCATCCGTGCGTATTTATCTGTCGGCTCTAGGTCGCAGCAGTGTCCGAGCATGACGCGGACACGTTGCTTGCGTGCATTGCCGCGAACAATTCTGCTTCGGTTTCAAGAGGCAACGGATGCGTGCTGCTACGATGCCGACGGCTACTAATTGGCAAGGATAAACCGATGGGGACTAGCTACTCCCGCGCTCATAACGCGCTCGCTGTGTGCCAGTTCCATCGTAGAGCGCGTATGCCCTCGCGCGCGCGCATCCGGTGGCGGCGACGAGCCGCGAGCGGCTGAGCTACCCGCCGGCCGGACTCCCTCCTCCACGTACGCCAACCTGTCGCGGCCCAAGGCCCAGTCGGCCCATTGATTACAAGCCTATCGTATAACAAGCTGTAAGAGCATCTCCACTATCCAACTCTCTATTTAGGTAGCTAGTAAAAATTGGTAATTAAAATTATTGTACACAGCATCTCCAATAAAATAGATATCTGGATAGCCAACCTAAAATTTAGCCATTATGGGCAAAAAAACGACCTCCAACAGAGTGGCTTTCCGAATGGCCAAGCAATTTGGCTGACCAAACCATTCCACAGGATGGCCAAATGTAGCCATTCAGAACCACTAACCAAAAGATGGGCCCCTCAGATTCTGAGAATTAATTTTTCCTTTCTTCTTGTCTACTGGGTCTGTTTCTCTCCGTTATTTCGCTCCGCATCCTCTCGACGATGCCACCTCCTCATCGCCGCCGCATCCTCCCGCCGCCGTATCCTCCCCGCCAACGCCGGATCCCCGTCACTGCATCCTCCCGCCAATGCGTCCTCACCACCGCCGCATCCTCCCCCACCGTTGCTTCCTCCCCACCGCCGCCGCATCCTCCCCTGACGTTGCATCCTCCATTTTGTTGGAGTGGATGGACTATGCAGAATCTTGGAGAGGGGAACTAGCCGTTGGAATTTGGAGGTTGATAAATAGCCATTCTGTTGGAGTACGCAGCAATTTTGACTCTCCAATTTTTTAGCTACCTATCAAATAGAGATTTGAAGAATCAAAAATAGGTAGACTATTGGAGATGTTCTAACAAAATGGTCATTTGCCAATCTTCAAATCCCAACGGCTAGCTCTCAAATATGTTTCGACCATTGTTAACCATCCTAAATTACATCGGTGAAAAAAAATACTTGGTGCTATTTCCATGGGTGGCCAATCTTAACTATGAAAATTCCCCAAGTTTTGCATACTGAATTTCCCCAAGATTCATGCATTGAATAGCACCAAGTAAATTAACCATCCTAAATTATATCGGTGAAAAAACATACCAAACTTAACTATGAAAATTCCCCAAGTTTCATGCACTGAATAGCACCAAATAAAAGTACTGCATATTGAATGCCCGCGCCGCCGCCCCGACCGGAGCAGCAACAAGCGCTGGTAGTCCAGCAGCTTGTCGACTTCCAGCTTCCAAGAACCAGTTAGCTAGCTGGTGTTAACGCCAAAATTTGGTAAGACCCTGTATCAGATTCGGTCAAAGGAGAAATTACAGTCAACTGACGGAGAAAAGACCGGAATCGGGAAGGAGCCGTGAAGACCGTTACTTGGCAATTATTTACTGTACCTGTTAGTTAGGCAGGTGTTTATATTTAGGAAACCTGACCTCGTGTCCGGTCAGGATTAGTTAGCGTTTTCTGTTATAGATAGGAAATCATGTATCGTGTCCTATCAGGACTATGTCAACTCGGGGTATATATACGTATGCCCGGGTGCCTTGTAAATCATCACAACGATCAACACAAATTTCGGCGCATCGCCACCCCTTCGACGGGATCCTGCTTCTCGAGCCGGGCTGCATCGGTTAGGTCCGAACTCCTGCGAGAGGGTAAGTCTCGTCACCCCGGCTACCTATCAGCTAGGACTTCCTCGGTTAGGTCCGATATTCTAGTCGGTTTATGGTAGTCGGCTTACCACGATATATTTACTTTATCTATGGCTGCATCAGTTCAGTTTGACCTCATAGATTGATTAGGTATATCACATCACGCGTGTATAGATCGTATCGGCTTACTGGGAGCGATTTATCATCAGTTCGTGCTGCATCGGTTGGGTCCGACCTACTGAACTGCTAGTGATAAGTCGGTCCTGCTAGGCCGATGCTTTGTGTGCAAGCGTTTTATCGGAATGCATAGCCGGTAAGTTATCTTCATTACGGTCGCATCATATCTATTGGCCCATTGAGGTATCGTTATCATTGTTGGTCTGTGCTGCAACGGTTGGGTCCGATCTACTAGACTAACGATAATAGCTTTACTCTTGATGAGCCGATGGTGTCGTGCGATGGTGTTATCGGAGTGCTTAGCCGATAAGTTACCTGTTAAAGCCGACTACATTTATTCATTGTCTTATTCTATATTCGCTCTGTTCAGTAGTCGGTTGGCTCATCAATTATCTACCATTTATGTTATTGCATGCCTTATCATATATTCTTGCCTGTATTATTGTTACAATCGGCTAAGGACTAGCCGATGGGTTTATTCTGCCGATCCAAGTACAAGTACAAACAGGTTCCCGGGCACGACCCCAGGCGAGGGCCCGGGCACGAGCTTAGGTAAGGACCAGTGTATGGGCCCGGACAGCGGATGAAGACCCCGGGAGCCGATATAAGCAAGGGCTCGGGCACGGGCATATCTTCACGGCAACACCAGTAACACTAAATTATGATCGGCTAGGACTTATTTGATTTATTTACTTATGCATTATACCTGTTTATTTTACCAAGTTTATAGCCGGTTTTTGAGTATCCCTTCGATGATCGGCTAGCACGATACTTGTGTATTATTATACTATTGCTTCTGCCATCATCGGCTCTAAGTCGATGTATAAGTGCTACAGTGCGTATCGGCCATCGGCCGATGAGATGAGTCCAAGCCGGCTTCCAGCCGATTGGCTCGCGAATTTAACATTTCTTTCTCCTTGTCAATTACAGGGTCAAATTGACTGGCACGCCTACGAACCTCAAGACTTTAGGACCTGCACTAGAGCTAAGCAGATCTCCCAGGCCTTCGCGTGTCACCCAGACGCCGGACGGGCCCCGGCGGGTTTTCGGCGTCAACACGCTTTTGGCACGCCTGGTGGGACCGAAGTTTCAACTAACACAGTTTCAATCAAGATTTCAACATGGCCGGAAAAGAAGTCAAGACGGACAACGTAATTCCGGTCACCATGGAAGATCTAACTGAAGAACAAAAACAGCAAGTTGAACAGACCATGACAAATTTCCAGAAGCTGTGCCTAGAATCCTTCAGTATGACAAGGCAAGGGCCGATTCAGAAGTCTCAGTTTCCAAAACCAGTACTGGTAGGAGAATCGAGCCGCACACAACCCGAGAGTCCACCAATCAAGCCTTTGCAGGAGATGGTTAATGAGGCTGTTCACCATGCGCTCATCAATCAGTCGGGAGTCTTGGTAAACACACTGCATAATCTCATCAAGAAGACTGTTGATGGATCAATTGCCCAAGAACCAACTCGGGGTCCTGTTTACCTCCCACCGAAGGTTGAACCAACTCAGATTGCTTACAATATCAACAGAGATATACCAGAGCATATGTTTACACAGAACCAGGCTGGGGGGCAACAAGATATTCCTGCTGGGTACCATCGGACTGCCTACTATGGAGGATATCAGCAGAATTATCCAGGAGGCGGAGCCGATCCGGGTACTTACCAGAGGGAGTATCATAGACAGAATCGGCAACCAACCCCGCCGATACAGTATCAGCAGTATCAACAGGAGAATGTAAGAGAAGAAGACTTATCGGCACGGGTTGAAGAGATAGTAAGGGAGCAGTTCGGGATCAAGCCCAAGGAACAAGCATTCATGTATCGGCACCCATATCCTGAGTGGTTTGACAGGGTTCCATTACCACACCGATACAGGGTCCCGGATTTTTCTAAGTTTTCAGGGCAGGACAACACGTCTACAGTAGAACATGTCAGCCGATTCCTGGCACAGTGCGGGGAGGCATCGGCTGAAGAGGCCCTGAGGGTTAGGTTTTTTCCTCTATCACTATCTGGATCGGCTTTTACATGGTTCTCCTCATTACCGCCGAATTCTGTTCGGGGGTGGGCCGATCTAGAGAAACAGTTTCACAAATATTTCTTTGCTGGGATTCATGAGTTGAGACTGTCAGATTTGACATCGGTTAAGCAACGACCAGATGAAACAGTACCGGAATATGTTCAGCGATTTCGGGATATCAGAAACTGATGTTATAGTTTGAACCTGAGTGATGGGCATCTGGCCGATCTGGCTTTCCAGGGTCTGCTGGCGCCGATTAAGGAGAGATTTTCTTCGCAAGAGTTTGAATCCCTGTCGCACCTGGTACAGAAGGTATCGGCTCATGAAAGCCGATTTCAAGAGGCAAAAAAGGACAAGTACCAGAGGAGGGTTGCTCAGGTTCAGGTCTATTCATCGGACTCAGATGATGAGGAATCCGATGTTGAAGTTGGGTTGGCGGAGTGGGCCAGGAACAAGAAGTCAGTATCATGCCCGTGGGTCAAAGATATCGGCAAGGAGGAACGGTATGATTTTGATGTTAGTAAAGCCGATAAAATCTTTGACTTGTTGTTACAGGAGAAGCAAATACAATTGCCGCCAAACCACGTGATTCCATCAGCCGAAGAACTAAAGAAGAAGAAATATTGCAAGTGGCACAATGTGATATCGCACCATACTAACGAATGCAAGGTTTTTCGGCAACAAATTCAGTTGGCTGTTGAGCAAGGACGAATCAAGTTTGAAGACAAGAAGCCAATGAAGATAGATGGGCACCCGTTCCCCGTAAACATGGTCTATGCGGGGTCATCATCAAGGGATCAGGCCGATGGAGCAAGACATCAAAGGTACAAGTCAAGGACTACTTCATCGGACATGATAGAAAAATATTCAAGATATGAAGAACAGAGGGATGAACCAGAACAATATGATCCACACTGGGACTGCCCGTTTTTTCGGTTCTGCTGGGATCAAGGGATGAGACTGCCATCAGTTGAAAATTGCCCCGAGTGTAGCAGTGCAGTAAATCGCCGTGATCAGCAGCAGAGGTTTTCACAAGATCGGCCGTTTGGGAAAAGAGCATCGGTTCATAGCTGACTAGGGCCGATCCATGAAGAATTCTTTGAAGAGGATGAAGAAGAAGCACATGAGAAACAGGTCCAGAATCCTCAGTGGTGTCCTAGCGGCATATTCACGAAGAATCAGAAGAGAAGGGCACAGCGGTTACAACACCAAGAGCAAAAGGAAGAGCAGCGCCAGGATCAGGAGGAAGCCGATCATCGTCCCAAGAGGACTAAACAAGTTTGGCGAGTAAAGAGGAAGGACGATGAAGATGTATCAGCTCCGGTGGACATGGTTTTCTTTCTGCCCAGGGAGTATAAAGCGCTTTCATCAAATGAAGAAGACGATGAGGAGGTTTTCGCTCAACTGACGTTACAATCTGATCAGGCCATATTTGATAAACCTGAGGAGTCAGAGCATCGGCACCTGAAGCCGTTATACATCAAGGGTTACGTAAATGGGAAGCCGATGACAAAGATGTTGGTTGATGGAGGAGCCGCAGGTAATCTCATGCCTATCGTAGCCACATTTCCAGAAGTTGGGGAAGCACTGCTGAATGACGTAAATTGGGTAAGCCGATGACAAAGATGTTTGGTTGATGGAAGAGCCGCAGTTAATCTCATGCCTCATGCCACATTCCGGAAGTTGGGGAAGACTGCTGAAGATCTAATCAATGACAAATGATGGTGCTTAAAAGACTTCGTTGTGGGAATTCATCAGAAAGCTAAAGGTGTGTTGAACGGTGGGAGTTGACGGTAGGGAATAAGACATTAACCGTTGCACCACGTTTTTTCGTCATTGACGGAAGGGGTCGTATAGTTTTGCTTCTCGGTTTTTTGGCAAGGACTGATTCATGCGAACTGTTGTGTGCCCTCAGACGATGCATCAATGTTTGATACAGTGGCAGGGTTGGTTTAGATCAAGTCGAGGTTGGTGCTTTTCAGCGATCGGTCGGTCGGACACCAATATTGCCATGACCGATCTACCAGTCTGGGAAGCTGATGGTGTTGACTGCCTATCCGGAAAGATATGGTGGTAAGGAGTATTACTCGAGGTCACTAGCCAGGGGATACAGCCGATCCGAGCAAGTCGGCTCCGAATTGTACTTCTGATGGGTTTTCTTATTGAAGAACTTCGAGGTGAAAACTGTAGGGCAAGGGTGAATTTACGTCGGCGGAATGATTTGGAGGAGATTGATATCGGACCAGGAGATAAGCCAAGGCGGCGACGTATAAGCAAAATTAAGTCGCTGAACTCACGAGAGGACTGATAGCACTGCTGAGAGGTTATCGGGATTGTTTTGCCTGGGAGTACCATGAGAATGCATGATTAAGCCCGATCAATTTGTTTGAACATGCGGTGGCCTATTAAACTCAGGATATCGGCCATCAAGCAGGCTCCAAGGAGATCAAGGCAGAATTATAGTGAGCCGATCAATTTTTGGCGGATATTTCTAAGGATTGTTATCATGCCATGAGTTTATAAGACCAGGCCGTATTGCAATGTAGTGGGTTTCTAATATCGTCCCGGTGAGAAGTATAAATGGGAAATTTGTAGGATATGTATTGGATTTCCGGGGATCTAATATAAAGCTACCCTAAGGATGATACCCAATGCCGTTTATAGCTTGGATTTTGTTGTGGATGCAGCCCAGGTCACAAGATTATCAGTTCGTTCATTGGAGCGGCATATTGCGGGATATTCAGTGTATTTTATGGCTAAGAAGAATTTGTTTGCATATGTGACTTGCGTTCGGCGTGCCAGGGGCTATCGGTTTGTATGAGTGGGTAGTAATGACATGTTTGAGGATTGAACAGTTTGTCGGTGTTGCGACTTTTATAGAGAGCGATGAATTCATATATTTCATGGATCTAATCGGCTTATTGGTAGAAATTTATGTATTGATGATGTGGGGAGTTAAAAGTGAGGAAGCCTTAGTCCGATTCTATCAAAAAGTGTGGAAAGAGCCAAAATCGGACTAAGATGATCCAATAAGTTGCGCTTTTGTTTGTATGCGGCGGGCAATTTTTGGGTTAGGATGTTCATGCCGCGAGGGATTGAAGTTAGTCCAGCGAAGTATCAGAGCCCATTAAGATACAGAGCCACCAAGCAATAAGACCAGAGTTGCCAATCGTGATCGCAAGATTAATTTTGTGAGACAGATTATATCAAATTTATCAGGGAGAATTGAGTCTTCCACGCCCGTTCATTGAAGTTGAAGGCCGATCAAGGATTTTGTGGTGGGGGGCAGCGCAGCAGAAGGCGTTTGACGAGATCAAGAGTTTATCTTGAGGTTCCCCGCGTCTATTTTGATTCCGCCGCTAGAAATGGAGTGCGTTCGGTTATACTTGTCGGCCGAGGAGGTGCCATTCGTTCTCTGTGTTGATCCAAGAATTTGATTGCGCAAAGGGATTGTGTTTTATCTGAGTAGAAGACTTTTGGGATGCTGAAACGAGGTATCTGCGGTGAGAAATGTATGCTATGTTTATAATTTCTCGTGTACAAAGTTAGGCATTACATCCTATCGGCTGAGTGTACAGTGTTTTTGCCAGTCACGAGTGTGGTCAAATATAATATTGTCGGCTCCCAGTTCTTGAAAGGGCGAGTTGGTCAAGGTGGGTTTTTGCTTTGACAGAGTTTGACTTAAGTATGATCGGGCTAAGGCGATTAAAGGGACAGGCAGTGGCCGATTTATTGTGCCAGCACAGAGGGGGCTCACGAAGACTATGTAGAGCCGATCCATGGACTTTGTTTCGATGGATCGGTTTTGCAAGCATGGATTGGTATCGGTTTAGTTTATCATTATCGCCTCGGGGGGCAGTTTTAAGTTTGCTTTTAACAATTAAGCCTTAGTCGCCTACTCAAGCGAGTACGAAGCGGTGCCTAAAAGGACTTCAACTCTTAAAGGAGATCGAGCCCGATGTTATAGAGATATTGGCGATTCTTTATTAGTGGCAAACAGTGTCTGGAGATATGAGTGCAGGGATGAATGTTTTGAGGTCATATTATTGAGGAGTGTACGGATGTTGTTAAAAGATTTCAGTAGTATCATAGATCATATTCCCAGGAGCAGATTGAAGCCAATGATCTTGCAGCAGATTGCTTCGGGATAATCGGTTGAAGAGACAGGGTTGAGGTTGAAGATAGCCGATATTGAATACCAGAAAAGGCGATGACTGGAGAAAGGAGTTGTTGATTCTTGCAAAATCCGTCGCCACATCGGTTTCCAGGGAAGATTCGGTAAAGCTACTAAATATGTGCTGCTTGATGGGGAGTTGTATTATCGGGAACTTTGAGGGAGTTTGCTTAGATGCCTGAATTTGGAGGAAGCCAAAGTGGTTATTGCGAGGTACATGAAGGCGTCTGTGAGCTCATCTAATCGGCTCATAAGAATGAAGTGGTTGCTGAGAAGAGTAGGGTATTTTTGGCCCGACATGGAGGATTGCTTTTAGGTATTCATAAAGGGTGTTAAGATTGCAGAAATTTGGAATATCAGCGAGCACCAGCATCGGCTCTGAATCCTATCATCAAACATGGCCGTCGGAGTTGGGGAATTGAACATGATCGCCGGTTTTTCCCTTCCATCAGTAAGGCATAAGTTCATATTGGGCGGCAACGGATTATTTTACCAGGGGTAGAGGCGGTCCTTGAAGAAAGTTAACGTCCAAGGAGGCGATCGAGTTTGTAAAGGAGCATACTTCATTTATCCGTTTGGGATTCCTCAGACATAACTACTGAAAGGGTCTATCTTGTGTCTGAGAGTTTCAACAGTTTGCTGCCAGTAAATGGGAATTAAGCTATTAAATTCGTCGCCTTATTATCTCAGGCCAAATGGACAAGCAGAACTTCTCCAAGAGTTTGAAATTTTTCCCAAGTGATTAAGCGGAAAATTGATGAGCGCCACGGCGATGGCATACTACATTAGCCGATTCACTAGGGCCTATCGGATGGCATGTCATGGTCTACTCGGGTGCCGCCGTATCAGTTCGTATAATGGACCTGAGGCGGTTTTACGCATGGGAACTAACATCGGTTCTAGAAAGAATTTCTTTGCCAGAATAATTGACAGCCGATGATTCTTGACTTAATGACAGATGAACTTGAAGATTGGCTCAGAATCGGTTGAGGGCATTGGAAAGATTAAGGAAAATAAGGGCAGGGCAGCTCGGCATTACAGTAAAAAGGTGTGAATAAGTCGTTTGCCGAGGGAAGATCTTGTGTGGAATATTGATTTGCCGATCGGGTCCAAAGATAATAAGTTTGGAAAATGGTCAACTAATGGGAAGGACCTACCGATTAATCGCTGTGTGCTTGGTAACGCTATGTGTTAGAAGCATCTTGGTGGCAGAGTTTGCTAAAGCGCTTAATGGATACTCTTAAGAAAATACTATCCTATTGCGTGGATCGATTCTTAAATCGGTTGAGTAATAAGCCGATTTCCTCAAATGTCCGGAAAGCCAATGTTTTGCATTGTAAAGACAGCCTCGTAGATTGTATCTTTTTTTTGCCTTTAGAACAAAAGACAAAATAATTACCAAAGGGAACAAAAGAGCTAGCAGCAGAGCCCGATCAGGATCTATTACAGTGCAGTTAATGTTTCAAGGGGCCGTCAATTGTTAAGTTCAAAGATTTTCGAATGGTTTCGATTGCGGCGCAGACGGATTTGATCAATTTTCACTAATGGCGCGGATGTCGTCATCATCAGAGCCTGGGATGGTCTTCAAGTTCTTTGCGCCGATGGATGACTTGGCGCACCGTCGTTCAAATCTTAGCCTCTGATCTTGGATGGCTTTGTTGGTAAGCCGATAAGCTGAGATTCTGTGGCTTCGAGTCCTTGCGAACTTTTCAAGTTCTCCCAGCAAATCGGCTTCCTTCTTCTTTTAGTTGATCTAGCTTGGATTGGAGCTCTTGGGGGGGAGACCATGATCATCAAGTCTCTTTTCTCTGTCTGGGCTAGCAGCCGATCGGCTTGGATGTCTGCGGTGATCTTCTGTTGGTCAGCACGATCGGCTATGCGCTGTCTAAGCTTGATGAGCTTAAACTGTGAGACTCTAGGTATGCTGCAGGGGTTAGCGCGTCAACAAGTTCCTCGGGCAGGTGATGTTCGATTTCTGCAAGTCTTGCCCGGATAGGCCCGCAATCTTCCACCAACGCATCAATTGGGTTGTCCAGCCGATTGTTGATGCTTGATAAATAATCGCGCACATCGGCTGGGAACGACGGTTTGGTTGCTGCGCTGGTGGTTGTTTCGTCCTCTCTGCTTCTAAGTACTTGCCGATGTCAAAAGAAACAAGTCGGCTAAGGACTGCAAAAAGTTGGCATGGGTAAAGCGATCAATAGAAGGTAGAAGCAAAGTATGGGCATAGAAAGGTTACCTGAGGAAGGACGTCGGCAGATCTGGTGACATCGGCTTCAATGGGATGGATAGGGTGTTCTTTAGAGGAGCCGATATCGGACGACGGGATAGGAGCGGTCTCGTCGACAACTGGAGGACTTGGTGCCAAGAGTGGAGCAGCCGAGGAAGCCATCGGCTCAGGGCTTAGAGGAGTGATAGAAGAAGGTTGAAGTTCTGGAGCCGATGATTCGAGCTGAACAAGGAGCTGGTTAGATAAATGAGAAAGCGAGTAATAATGTTAAGACTTGGCGCATACCTGAGGAGATGAGGGAGCCGATGTGGTCTGGGGAGAAGATGGCGTCGTGGCAACAACATCGGCGTCGGTTTTTTGTTTCTTCAGGGAGGGGCGATGCGCTAACTTTTTCCTTTTTGGTCCCATCGGCCGAGGCGCCTTGAGGAGAGCCGATGGAGTCGGAGCGTCGCGCCCCAGATTTGGAGTGGCCGATGAGGGTTGATACAGAATCGGCCGACCACTGTTGCTTCTTGTTGGGGGCTCGACGCTGGCAGCCTGCAAAATTAGAGATAAGAGTTGGTTGGAGGAAGCGATTAAAGCTTGCAGGTGTTACCTCTTCATCGTATTCGATGTAATCGGGGTCAAGACGGGAGCAATAACAGGTGGGCGCTAGGCTAAAAAAGTGTTTCTTCCATTCTGACCACCATCGGACAAAAAGCTTGGTGTTGGCAGTGCAGATGTACACCTCGGTGACGGCGCCTAGAAGGAGGGGATCAGTCAAAGTCCGCAGCCGATCATATTCCAAGGCGCTGCTGACTGTGCCCCGGGCCTGGAGTTTATCAATGAAGAATAGGCCTATTGGGAGTTGACCGAGACCAAATTTACGGGAGCTGACCGATGGATGGTAGAACTCATACGATGGCTGAGTTCGGCCCAGAGAAAAACCAGTTGGCAGCAGACAAGGACTGATAGCCGATAGGAATATGGCCTTAGACTCATCATCGTTCAGAGCTTTGAGTGGGTCAAAGTTAGAAGGCATCTCGAATGATGATGCGTCGTTGTAAGCAAACCAAAGAGTGGCCTCCCTGGTAAAGCCATAATAAAACCCCTTGAACCACTGACTAACTTCAGCGGGGGTTATCTTGCCGCCAGAAAGGGCCGATGCAGCTTCGCCCATAGAGATGCATCGGCGGTAGACGGGGTCTTGATCTTCTGGGTAATCGGCTGGGAAGGATTGCTTGAGAAGAGAAGTTTCTGGGATGGCCTTGGAAGTGTAAACATTGAGCCAAAGCTGTACAAACCACCAAGGGCCCCCAATGTGGCCAACGGGCTGGCCGGTCGATAGCTTAGTTGCCACCTGATGAAGCAGCTGGTAGGTGGCACCAAGAAGATAGTGCCCCAACGGAATTTGTTTCCTATCGGCCAAGCACTCTGCCAGGCATTGCATATTGGTCGTCGGGCCGAGGGTTGCACCACCAAAGACGAACCGTTCCAACCACAAGTTCAGAAAAGCGACGTGCTCCCGATCGTCAACCGGTCCAGTTCCCTTGTTGTGGAGAGATATATACCTGGACCAGCCGCCAATGTTTTTTGTTTGAAGCCGATGAGCAGGCTTAAACCGGAGTTTGAAGGGGTTGACGTAGCTCGTCGTATCCAGGCAGGTGAGCATGGTCACATCCAGCAAAGTGGGGGTCATCGGCCCATGCCCGAACATGAAGGCATTGAGGGCATCGGACCAATAGTATGAGGCCGATGCAAGTAGGGGCTCGTTCCTTTCCATATCGGCCAGGGAGAGATTAATGCAGTGGCCAATATGTGATTCATCCCAGAGGGTTCTCTTCACAGCCGATACTCTGATGTACCAATCTCTCCATCCAGGCAATCTGCTCGGCCATGACCTGAAGCTGTTAGACCAGTCACTGACCAACATAGCCGAGTTCTTGAAGGGAATACGTTGGGTTTCAGCACTGATGAAATCGGTGGGATCTTCGCTGCCCATGGGGCCATGATAGAAGAAGCTGGGGTAATCGGTGGCCGGAATCAAGATCTGGGCTCTAAGATGCTACAGTAAACAAGAACACGACGAAGAACAGGTGAAGGACATAGCAGATCGGATTCGCATGGGCTGTAGGTTGGAAGAAAATAATCGGGCAGAAAGATTACCTCAGGAACTGCAGATGCCGATGCCATCGTGGGAGTGGGAGAAGTTGCAGGGATCGACGGCTGGAGAGAAAGGTTGCGACGATTCGTCTGGATTCGCTAGAGCTTGGTGAGGATTTGGAAGATGAAGCGGTGGTACTCTGGTGATGTGAAAGCGTAAAAAAGGCAAGGAGACGAAGCGTTTTTATAGAGGTATGACAACCGAGCGGGAATCGAGGCCGTTGGTACTGTTTCAAACATTTATGGCAAGTGAGCTATCTTGGGCCGCCTCGATGTGGGAGAAGTTTGGAGGCCCATGAAAGAATTTCGAAGTCTTAATAGAAGAACTCCGAAATTGGGGGGCATGTGTGTTAACGCCAAAATTTGGTACGATTCGCGTCGGACTTGGTTAAGGAAAGAAGTGATATCAGCCGTTGGGAGCTAATGCAGAAGAAGCCGGATTCGGGAAGGAATCGTGAAGACCACGCTATGGCAGTTAATTATCTTATCTATTAGATAGTTTTATCTTTTAGGAAACCTGATCTCTTGTCCGATCAGGTCTGTTAGTTTTCCTTTTCTAGTTAGGAAAGTCTTGTTACGTGTCCTATAAGGACTCTTGTAACTCGGGGTATATATACGTATGCCCGGGGACCTTGTAAACTATCCAATCGATCAATACAAATTCGGCGCATCGCCACCCTTTACCAACGGGTTCTTGCTTCTCGAGCGGGGCTGCATCGGTTAGGTCCGAACTCCTGCGAGAGGGTAAGTCTCGTTACCCCGACTACCAATCGGCTAGGACTTTCTCGGTTAGGTCCGATATTCTAGTCGGTATATGGTAGTCGGCTTACCACGGTGTATCGGATCTGTCTACGGCTGCATCGGTTCGGTCCGACCTCATAGGCTGGTCAGGTATATCACATCACGCGTGCATAGTTTTTATCAGTTTATCGGGGGTAGTTTATCATCAGTTTGTGCTGCATCGGTTGGGTCCGACCTACTAAACTGCTAGCGATAAATTATTCCTGTTAGGCTGATATCCTTTGTGCAAGCGTCTTATCGGAATGTATAGCCGGTAAGTTATTTTCATCACAGTTGCATTAGGTCTATCGGTTCGTTGAGGTTCCTTTACTATTATCGATCTGTGCTGCATCAGTTAGGTTTGAACTACTAGATCGATAATAATAGATTTACCCTTGCCGAGCCGATCGGTATATATGCGACGTTCTATCGGAGTGCTTAGCCGATAGGTTATCTTTTTATAAAGCCGACTGTATTATCTTTTCTGTTTGTCCTCTATATTATCATCGGTTTCCTAGCCGATGCACATGTGTTTCCTCGGCAGTCGGCTAGCTTACTATCTTGCTTATCTATTTTATCATCGGCTCCTAGCCGATGCACATGTTATACTGACAGTTTATTTATCTGTTTATAGCGCTATCGGTTTCCCAGCCGATACATAGGTGCCATCGGCCATCGGCTACAAGAAGCCTACATCAGCCCGTATCGGCCGATAGCCGATGTGCAGTTGCTGCTGGCAGTCGGACGCGAGCACGAGCAAAGACTCGGACACGGGCAAGGATTCGACTACGAGCGAGACCCGGGCGCGAGTACAGGCGAGGGCCCGGGCACGAGCATAGCGGCGATCGGCTGGAAGGGATCCGTATCGGCTTGCTGGCCGATTGGATCAGTAATCTAATTTCTTCATCTCCTTGTCAATTGCGAGGTCAAATTGACTGGCACGCCCGCGAACCTCAAGATTTTAGGACCTGCACTGGAGCTAAGCAGATCTCCCAGGCCTTCGTATGTTCAATCGCATCAAACCAGATCATCAATAAGCCTCTTGGCACACCCGGCGGTTTTTGGTGCGAACAATGTGTTAACGCCAAAATTTGGTAAGGCCCTGTATCAGATTCGGTCAAAGGAGAAATTACAGTCAACTGACGGAGAAAAGACCGGAATCGGGAAGGAGCCGTGAAGACCGTTACTTGGCAATTATTTACTGTACCTGTTAGTTAGGCATGTGTTTATGTTTAGGAAACCTGACCTCGTGTCCGGTCAGGATTAGTTAGCGTTTTCTGTTATAGATAGGAAATCATGTATCGTGTCATATCAGGACTATGTCAACTCGGGGTATATATACGTATGCCCGGGTGCCTTGTAAATCATCACAACGATCAACACAAATTTCGGCGCATCGCCACCCCTTCGATGGGATCCTGCTTCTCGAGCCGGGCTGCATCGGTTAGGTCCGAACTCCTGCGAGAGGGTAAGTCTCGTCACCCCGACTACCTATCGGCTAGGACTTCCTCGGTTAGGTCCGATATTCTAGTCGGTTTATGGTAGTCGGCTTACCACGATATATTTACTTTATCTATGGCTGCATCAGTTCAGTTTGACCTCATAGATTGATTAGGTATATCACATCACGCGTGTATAGATCGTATCGGCTTACTGGGAGCGATTTATCATCAGTTCGTGCTGCATCGGTTGGGTCCGACCTACTAAACTGCTAGTGATAAGTCGGTCCTGCTAGGCCGATGCTTTGTGTGCAAGCGTTTTATCGGAATGCATAGCCGGTAAGTTATCTTCATCATGGTCGCATCATATCTATCGGCCCATTGAGGTATCGTTATCATTGTTGGTCTGTGCTGCAACGGTTGGGTCCGATCTACTAGACTAACGATAATAGCTTTACTCTTGATGAGCCGATGGTGTCGTGCGATGGTGTTATCGGAGTGCTTAGCCGATAAGTTACCTGTTAAAGCCGACTACATTTATTCATTGTCTTATTCTATATTCGCTCTGTTCAGTAGTCGGCTGGCTCATCAATTATCTACCATTTATGTTATTGCATGCCTTATCATATATTCTTGCCTGTATTATTGTTACAATCGGCTAAGGACTAGCCCATGGGTTTATTCTGCCGATCCAAGTACAAGTACAAACAGGTTCCCGGGCACGACCCTAGGCGAGGGCCCGGGCACGAGCTTAGGTAAGGACCAGTGTACGGGCCCGGACAGCGGATGAAGACCCCGGGAGCCGATATAAGCAAGGGCTCGGGCACGGGCATATCTTCACGGCAACACCAGTAACACTAAATTATGATCGGCTAGGACTTATTTGATTTATTTACTTATGCATTATACCTGTTTATTTTACCAAGTTTATAGCCGGTTTTTGAGTATCCCTTCGATGATCGGCTAGCACGATACTTGTGTATTATTATACTATTGCTTCTGCCATCATCGGCTCTAAGCCGATGTATAAGTGCTACAGTGCGTATCGGCCATCGGCCGATGAGATGAGTCCAAGCCGGCTTCCAGCCGATTGGCTCGCGAATTTAACATTTCTTTCTCCTTGTCAATTACAGGGTCAAATTGACTGGCACGCCTACGAACCTCAAGACTTTAGGACCTGCACTGGAGCTAAGCAAATCTCCCAGGCCTTCGCGTGTCACCCAGACGCCGGACGGGCCCCGGCAGGTTTTCGGCGTCAACAGCTGGCCATGTGCCACAACGCTGCTCGCCGGCTCAGCCTCCATATGTCCCTCCTCCTCGTCTTCCACCCCTGCTTCTTGTTGCCGCTCTCCGGCGCGAACGCGGTGGTGGCGTCTGTTAGGAAAATAAACCTGACCGAGATGTGTTCTGGTCAATGCGTGTGTGTCGCGTGGTATTGAGCTGTGTCGTGGAGAATGCGGTGCGTTCGCGTCGGTGAGTCCGAGTCGATTCAGTTTGTGTTTGTGCGTGAGAATAGGTGGGAGAAGGGCATGCATGGTGCTGGTTGGCACTGGAGGAGTCCGAGTCGTTCGGAAACGAGCGTGTGGTGCTCGAGACGTTGAAGACTGAATCATGCAGATCATGGCGAGATGGCCGGGCAGGGAGTTCGTGGCTCCGAGGTGTGCATCCCCTGGCTGTTAAATAGCCCTTGTACTCCATCGTTTTCAGTAGCCAAGTTCGATAGAAAACTGCGGTGTTCATCGCCATTGTTGACTGCTCGAGCTCGTGTGTTGTGTTCCAGTGAACTGAGAGAGAGTGTGTGCGCAAATGCTCCCGGTCGGAGGTTCCGGCTGACATTTGTTTGCTCCCGGCTGGAGGTTCCGGGCTTCTCGCTACGCGGGCGCGGGCACGGGCGAGGACCCGGGCGCTGGCGCGGGCGCGGGCGAGGGCCCGGGCATGGGCGCAGGCGCAGGCGCGGGCGTGGGCGAGGTCCTGGGCGCGGGCGAGTGCATTTCATTGAACACCTTCGCTGCGGCGCTAACAGCGTCGCGCCCGGTCTTCGCCTTCTTGGCCTCAGCGCTGAAGGCGGAAGCGGTGGCGCGGCACCACCACCGACTCCGCATTGCGCTCAACGCGACGGCGGTGCATGTGGGGAAGGCGCCTGAGGCCCTGATAGGCGCCGGCCTCCGTGATGACGCCATTCTTCGCCGACGCCTCCTCACCGCTTGCCACCGCCGCACGTGACGACTGCGCGGAGCTGCTCGAGGACTCGCTTGACCTCCTGGCCGGCGACAGGGAGCCCGGGGCCGCCCACGACGAAGATGCAGCGGCATATGCGCGAGACACGAGCTGAGTCGGAGGAAAAAAAATCACATGAACCACCTTTTGGCTATTGAGTTTGAATTGTCATATTTGGCCATCCTGTGAGTAATTTATTGGAGCTTGGAGATGGTCTAAGCCTCTATGGCAGTATGTTCTTATGAGCTTGTACGGTTTGGCTATTTTCTCATTTTTGGATAGCACGGTTTCCAAACTATTAAAATTTATGTTTCGTATAAAAATTTTCTATATAGAAGTATTTAAAAATAAAAAAATATTTTTTAAAATTTATAATAATTAATACTTAATCTTGTACTAATAATCTATTTTGTTTCACGTGTACCTAATCAGCTTAGCCAAAAAGCTATGCTGAAAGCTGGCACATTACCCCCTAAACAGTTTCGGTCTGAGCAGCATGGATCAAAATCGGACGGTTCACGGCTCGCCAATCGCGGGCCAATAGGGGCCCAGCTTTGTGTGAAATAGCAGCTACTCTACCTACCAACTGTTAGAGCTCATAAAGCTAAAAGTAGGGGATTTGGGCATTTTGCCATGGAATGGCATGCCATGGCGTCAGCAATAGCTATGCGATGCCACGAATATCCTCTAAAACCTCCTCTTCTTTATCCCCGAAATCCCAAGGAAAGGAAGCAGCCATGGCTGCGGCTGCGACTTGTCAATAGCGCTAATTAAGGTGACTCCATAGGCATGTCTCGTTGGGCCCCGTTAGCTCTGTAGATTTACCAGCTTGGCCCATTAGCTTTTAGCTAACCTGCTCAATCGGGTCATGGGATCAGTCAATCAGACGAGAACCATGGTGGAACTTGTCTTCCATCAAGAGTCTTAAGATCAAAATATTGATCGGTAAAAAGGGCAAAGGGCCATGCATGCATGTTGGAATAGCGATACTCTACATGTGATAATGATGCATGCGCATGAGATAGATTGAGATCAATCGTCAAAAGATAAGAGTTAGGTTGTTATTTTGTCGTCTCCTAGCTAGCCGGTTGATATTGCTTATCTCATGCGCATATCTCTGTAAAACGATGGGAAATACATATACATGGCCTCCTACAGGAGGCGAGAACGCTTCCTATTTCTTCTATCTCGGTGGTTTTTTGACATGGTATCAGAGCCATCTCCTCATAATACTTAGATATGATCTAGCCTAGAGTAGTCTGCTATGGCGTCGTCATCCACCAACACGCCGCCGGCCAATTCTCTCGTTGGCTAGAGTATTACAAAGAAGCTCTCTAGGAACAACTACTCCCTTTGAAAGGCCCAGGTCCCCTGCTGCGAGGAGCGTAGCTTGAGGGCTACGTAGATAGGTCTGCTGTGGCCCCTGCCATGGAGGTCACCGTGAAGGCCGACGACAAGGACACCACTACGCCAAACCCTGAATATGCCAAATGGCGTGCTCTTGGCTTCATTATGGCATCACTTACCCAAGAGGTACTGACTTAAGTATTGTCCCTCTCTACCCGCCAGAGGTGTAGCGTCCTAAGGCTGGCGCCGGCACCGGCGCCGGAGGGAAAGTCGAACTGGCGAGGTCGTAGCTCGTGGTGGTCGTAGCTGACGTGGAGCACCGTAGGACGGCACGCGAGGCCGCGGCGGATCCACCTGCCGATGTTCGTGTTGATGACCTCGTGGACGACGTGCAGATGGAACTTGTCCAGCGCCACCGATGCGTCGTGCAGGGGCAACAAGTCGTCAGCAAAGTCCTCGAACCTCCTCCACTGCTCCGCATTGGTGCGCTACTGCTCCCGTATCGCCGTGACCAGAGCGTGCGAATCCCGCGGGACGGCGGCGGTGGCAGTGGTGGTGGCCACTTGATCCAGCAAGAATATCAGAGAACTGTATAATTCATGTCGATTGGGCGGGGCCTAGTACCTTATTGAAGTTTATTTTACTCCACATAGGTACGTAGTAGTAGGATGGGAGATAATATAAACCCCATCGAATGCCGATGAAGTGCATTTCAGGCACATATATTAGCCCAATGGTATGGAGGGTTGTTAGGCCTAACACAATCGTGGAGTGTAATAAATAGAAATAGGAGAATGTTTTGTACTCTAGCATGGTGTCACATCCCGTGAAGTGCGAGAGTCAAATGTGTTAAGAGTAGCTATAGGTAAAGTGATATAAGACTGCGCAGTGCTAAATTAAATCATGATTTATGCTTGTCTCCTGAATTAGAGGCTACGGGGAGTTACCACTTACTCTATTCAATGTTACGACGTGATTTAGTGTCTTTTATAATTCTGCTTTGAAAATCCCTTTTATAAAATAGACTTAGACTTGATGATGAATTATGAATGATGATGACGATGATGATGATGTAGAATGTAAGGAATAGAATATATATTATTAGATTATTGTTATTGCATCCATATTTTGTATTATTGACTTGCTTAGTACGAAAATACTCATCGTTGCTATATAATCCCCTTGTATCGGTTCAATCCATTGCAAGTATAAGATGGCATACTTATGGTCCTAAACTTTCAGGTACAGAATAAAGGTAGTTTCTAGCTATTTCTTTATAGCAATCTCTGATGTGTGCTATTATTTGGCAAAACAAGAATATGTTAAGTAATAATCCATAGTCTTGCACCTTTAAGTTCAATGTTGAAAGTATGGGGCGTCACATACGCATCGTGCTTCCCTCATTTCCACATATTTCTGGTATTCAAATTTGTCTCATAGTATAGCTAACTTTCTATCTACTTATCCATCTCAACCAACCACAACATTCACTCATTAATTTTTCACCTATTTTTTCATTTCAACCAATCACAACAATTTCTAACCAACATTAATCCCTAAAAAAATGGCACAAGTAGTTATATTTTGAGAGGAAGGGAGTAGCACTGAAATCGTGTCATATCAGATAAAAGATAAATGAGAAATATAACAATTCTCAAGGAGATATCGAGAGCCATCATATTTTTATTGTAAAATTTGGTGTCTCTCGATATCTCTCAAGGACCACAAAATCACTCTAGAAAGACTGTTCCTGTTACATGGCTGTTAATTTGGTAGTTCTAAATTAACTAGCTACTCCTGATGATTTATGCATTTCCGGTGATGCCATTGCAAGGTGAGGAAAATGTTCCATATCCAGCACCAGCAGGCCTACACGTTTTCAACCAGCCATCAACAACCAAGTTCACCATATGCAATACCAATACTATGGACCTCCTTTTCAGTATCAACAACTTAATTGGGCGGCGCAAGGCCATCAACCTATGCCAATCATGGCGGATTATCGGTGTTCTCTAACCTAAGAACCTTGGTGCTTCACGAGTGCAATATCCATGTAAATGATAGCATGAAAATGATGTGGCATTTTCTACAAACACCCCTGCGCTGGAGAAGCTTACTCTTCAGTATTGCAAGGTACTAGCAAACTTTCCATGTCAGTTTACCTTGCAACACGCATCTTTAGTATTTGCCTCTCTATTAATGTTTGCTTGGTTTTACTGATTATACATGTTTGCCGAAAAAAGCTTTCAGATGGTTCTTCTAAGTTTACGAAACGAGGGCCCAAGTTGAAGATATCTTCTAGCTTAAAGTTGGCGGAAATCATATACAAAGATGTGAATCACCATGATGATGATGGAGACAAGTATGAAGACGAATATGAAGATGAACATCCTGAGCAAATTAATAAGGTTTTGTTCATAATGTCAAGGAAATTGAAAGACACTACAATCAAAGTTAAGAACGGGACGCGACGATCTGAGCGCTAGCGTCGGACGCCTGTTTTGGCCGTATGACCATCCGATGGCTCATGCATGCGCAAGGCCCTGCTCGCTGTCTGATGCACCTGAGCTGCTCTCTGCTATTGCATGGTGCTGCAACTTCTTCCTATTGCTTCTCTCTCCTCCCAATACATGTAGTACTAACTTTTTTAACAAATTTTAATTTATATTTTCTCCTAAATTACTTATTTGATCTACGATTTGGTTAAACCAATGTATTCATTGCAATTAAATCTTTACAACAAGGTATCACATGATTATATTTTGATGAAAAAATATATTTATCAAAAAATCAGGTGTTATTTTATCACTTAGAGAAATTTGTTTCATCATTTGGTTATATGTTAACTCATTTTATAAAATGTTTCAAAGAGATACAACATTAAAAAATACTGACTAGAACACCGACAATCACTACATAAAACATTGAGTACCGATGAGAAACATCGAAAAAATCATATGAAACATACAATATATTTACGAATATTTGATTTTGTTGAAACATTTTTATATCACGTACGAAGCATCATAACTATTGAAAAAAGCTTAAAATATCACAAAGTACTTCTTGAAACATGCAAAGAACACCGCGCAACATCTGCAAACACACTAGGGAAACATCAAGTAAATACTTATTAAAACATCCAAATAAAATTATGTGCAACATTAAAAAATACATTGCAACTCCAAAAACCAAAAAAAGTTATCGAAATATAATCATGCGAGGTTTTGCTGTAAAGATTTAATTGTAACGAATACAGTAATTTAATCAGATTATAAATTGAATAAATAACTTAGAAAAGAAATAGTTTTGAAAGCCTACAAGAACTTACATGCATGCATGCAAGATAAATGCTTGCCTGCAAAGGGAGTATGTAGAGAGAACATATTTATCTGCATGCAGCAGAGAGGGGCTGGAGAGAGACAGAGATCTGGAATTGGGCGTCCATCTTTTGGCAGCGATCACAGGCTCGGAATAAATTGGTTCCCTTAAGAACGTAGACATAGATATTAGCTTCATCCTCTTTTAGTTGCTTTCCCATCGTTAGGTTAAAACAAAACGGGGGTGTCTAGATTATAGTCACCTAAAATTTTACAAAATTTCAGTCACTTTCTGGTTACTGATGGATCTGTCATCAACGGTGGTGGTTGAGTGTTCATAAATCACAAAAATGGATCTGTGAATAGTATGCTTGGACCTGTCAAAGGATAAGAAGGCATAACTGGAAAAGGAAAATTGGGCTTTGTTTTATGTACACGCCTATGGCTTTGTTATGCTTTTGTGGGATCTTTCTATGGGCTTTTGCGAATTAACAATTGTGCTTGGGGGTTCCTCTGTACCTGTATTGATTTTTGGCTTTCAAAGACTAGGCCAGCATAAATAATTTCTCAGAACTAAGATTGCAATTGATCTATTTAAAAATTGCACAAGCACATGAAGTGCAACAGATGATAATAAAATATGCAATTTAACAAAGTTGCACCCCACCTGCAATTTTGTAAATGCAAAAAGCAAAAATAAGCGCAACAGATAGGAATGAAAGATGCATTTTAACAAAGTTGCACCCCACTTGCAATTTTGTAAGTGCAAAATGCAAAAGTATATGTGTTGAACATGCAGAACCTAACCTAGAGCATTGTATAAAATCAGGTTGTCAAAACAATTAGCTATAAGGGGTAGTAGTTAACTGGGTTCTAAGCTTTTCATCTGCACTGCATTTTACACAGAAATTTGCAGTACAACATTGTATATCTAATGTAATACAAATTCTGTCAACAACTTAAAAAATTGACGAAGAACAAAACTTGCAAACTTGCATCATCTAAAGAAAAAAGTAATAAAGATCCATACATAAACCAATTAGTTTGTGCACCTAGCACCTTGTTGATTCCAGCTTTTGCTCCCCCATTTTCATTTGGGGCTTCTTTCTTCTTAATGATTATCTTCTTCTCTTCAAACATCTGTAGGGGTTTTCTTGGAATCTATCTTGATAGATCAAATTAGAACTTGTAAAACCATTAGGTGCATCTCATAGACATTATAGCAGGCAACAACACTTCATAGCATAAAAAATGATTATGGGCAATAGTGTTTGCATCCACACATAAGCATTCATCAGACTATCATCACATATTTAGAAAGCAAAAGAAACAAATATAACATGATTCTACTAAATTCTAGTATTTTACTAGAATTAACTAGAACTCAGTAGCATGTGCCCTGAAGAAGCAATATTAATTCTAGTAAATCAGCATATACTTGGCCTAAAAAGCACACATGCAGGAATATTGCACTACATTGCAATAAAAATTGCACTATCTTTTATGCTGAAAAAATATCAAATTTAATATGTAATTTTGAACTGAATGTTGTCTTTATTCCTACGTTAGATAGAGTGCATTGTGTACAATTTAGATCTTCCATGAGTCTTGACAACTCACATGTAATTGTCCGCCAAAAAATATACTGAACATTCAGATTAGCATCATCCACCCTCACTCATCCATCAATTGTCAAAATAAAAAAAATGAACCAAACATATTCAAATTTCATATTAACACAAAAGAACCATAAAATAAGCATCTAAAATCTCATATAGATGGAACAAAAGAGAAAAAAAAACCTCATTTGCTCCTCATCTGCGTCTTGCCTACCTCATATGTTTCCAGCATGCCTCATCTGTGTATATATTTTCAGCAGATTAGCTAAAAAAAGGGCAACTAAGTTAAGGTTGTTTGGACTATTCCCTTTCTTGCAGATTAGCATAAAAACCCAAAGATACAAAGATCTATACAATTTTGAAGATAAACTGGCAATCAATTGGCCTAGGCATACTGAAAGTTAAACAAAATTCACAGTCCATCACACTATACTAAACATTTAGAGATTCAGTATATATATGTTTGCTCTAATAAACACCATCCGCTTATCCATCCATCTATTGTCAAACATCAGATGAACCAAGCATATTCATATTAGCATTTCATATACAGAAATAATCATAAGCAGTGCAAAAAAATCCATCGGAGATTAATGTGCTTAACATTTGCTTATCAACCATCACAAATTATACAACCAAGTTTTTAGAAAAAGACATAGTAGTTGCACTATCTTGCAATGAAAATTGCATTATCATTTGCACTGCAATTTCTATGTAACTTCATATGCAATTTTGAGTTGATCAAAGGAATTAAGCAGCAATAGAAAATATTAATGTGTAGATCATCTTTGAAAATGAAGTACATAACCAGAAAAATGAAGTACATACAAAAAGTCCTTGAATACTGTTTGCTTGCTGTTGTTTGCTTCACTCCTTGCCCTATGCACACTGCAAGAAACTCCTAAACAAATAGCACACCTGCACATAAACTTACACTAATAAATATATAAAATTAAATTTTGTTTTGCGCTGCAAGAACAATAAAGTCAATATGCAATTTTGAATTGATTAGAGATAACTAAAGTGTTTTGTGTACTAATTATAATTCTGCCTTGAGTCTTGGCAGACCACAGAGTGAACATTAAGAATCACTTGCATATAGTGGAATTTAAGCTCTAAATGACTACAAGCTTACATCCTCCTAAGGCAAATGGAATCAAACAAATTAAGACACTCTCAATCAAATTCCAGGAACAGAAGGGTTAATTCCTTCTTCAATACATCAAATTCAGAAATACATTTCCATTCCTACTTATCAGCAGTTCATCTACAGTTATTCCATTTACCAAAAGCAAGCAAGCTGATGATCTGCCGACTACTTCCATCCATGATCCAATACAACAGAAAACACCATAATGCCATAATTATGTGTAAACTTCTTCGCAGCCAGCAGCATGCATAACAGCCATAAGGCAATGATGAACTCGGCCACACAAATTAGAGTCCTGTCACTAGTACAGAACAAACATCCACTACTAGTTATCACCAGATCACATGCAAGTTCATCCAACACGATTCCAACAGATCAAAAAGAAACAAGAACCAACTGGCGATTCCAAGCACTTAGACAGATCACTGTCGCTGCTAGTACCTGGTCTCCCCGGTCCTTTGAATCCGTTTGCTCCTTGTGCATGCAACCGTAGCCACCCTTCCCATCACCCGCGCCTCCACTCCATCACTACCGCCGCTCCGCCGAGCCTAGACGTGCCTTCCCTCCGTTACTATCACTGCCACGGCCGTCGCCTAGTCGTTGTGCTCAGGGAGGGAGAGGAGTGGTGGCAGTAGTGGATATGGTGGTGCCGGCCTCCTCGCCGCCTTATCTGGAGACCGCAGCACCACATCCGCTGCTCTCCACCAGATCACCGGCAGAAGAAGGAGAAGGAAGCGGGCGGTGAAGCAAGGGTAGAAGGGAATCGGGGGGAGTCCGGGAGGAGAAGTGGAGGCGGTTTCCAGGTCGTTCGACCGAGCAAAGAGGAAAAGAGCCTCGACCCATGCACGAGTCCTGATGGCAGTACAGATGGCCTACAAATTCGACTGAAAACACTGTACTGAAATCTAGCAATACCCTAAAACATTATATATATTTGATATATCACGTACAGGTTTTTTGGATTGGAACTTAATCTCATATTGGTTTTTTATCACATGCATGGAAAATCACAGACTGTATATAACAACAAATTAACAACCATCCGTGACCAGTTATTTATCATAGTCTAATAGACGATTTTTTTTACTGATATTCGTAGATTTATTATTGACCTAAGACTACATTCTCTATAGTGAATGGCATATATGTGAGCGTGTTGGATCCAACTCAGGCATGCATGTAAAATTCTACTCCCTCTATTTTTTAATATTTAAGATTGTAGATGTTTGAAATTAAGTTTGATCATTTATCTTATTTAAAAATTTTATGTAAATATGTAAAAATATAAATCATGTTTAAAATATCTTTAGTGATAAAAAATCTCAACGAAATAATTAATAATTACGTAATTTTTTAAATAAGATGAAAGATTAAATATAATTTTAAAAGTTAACTACACCAAATATTAGAAGACAAATATGAATATTCAAAAAACAAATATGATAAAACTGAGGGAATAGTATTCTACCATAGAAACATTGTCTCAACACTGCAGCCGTGACTGTTCGTTACGCAGCCACCGTACCGTGATCAGGCAATCCGAAGCACTCGTTTATGATCCAACGGTAGATGCAAAGCTCCTGATGCTAACCAATGCACAGCTTTTTTTTTCACCAACCTGTGGGATTGTAATCGAGAAAAAAAAACTAAGATCGTTAAGAAACCATATTAAATTTTGATATCACATTTTTTCCCAGGCCGGATTGGATTGCAGGCCTAAATTTCTACTGGGCCAGTGGGCCCACCCTGGACTTGGCGCACACTTTGATTCGACGGCCGAACAACTCGTCACGAAAACCTCCTCCGTGACGCACCTTCGCTGCCCCGGTTTTCCTAATCTCCAATTTAATTATCCCAATTAATATCTCCAATTTTCTTTCCTATTCTTTTGTCTCTCTTCCCCCACCTCGCTCTCTCCTCTTCCTCTTCCCCCAATCTCCGACAGTTGCCAATTTCTCTTCCCATCCCCAAACCCAAACCCCAGCGACGACGGCGAGAGGGGGAGCAGCAGACGAAAGCGAGAGAGAGAGAGAGAGAGAGGTAGAGGAGACGAGAAATCCCATCGTTCCTCGACCCGTGCCGCCACCCAAACCCTAACCCCCTCCTTCTCCAGATCTCCGCGGCCGATGTGAGGTGAGCCCCGCCCTAGGGTTTGCGGCGGGTGCGGTGTGGTGGTGGTTGGGCGGGGGGACGGGCCCTCCTGCTCGGGGTAGGGGGATTGGAGGGGATGGCGGCGGCGCGCGCGCACGTGAAGGACCCGGCGCACCGGACCAAGGTGGTGCTCCGGCGGCTGCCGCCGGCGATCGCGCAGCAGGCCGTCGTGGACCAGGTCGACGCGCGCTTCGGCGGCCGGTACGACTGGTCGTGCTTCCGCCCCGGCAATGCCAGGTAAACGCGATTCCTCTCGCGAGCTCGCTTTCGTGTGTGTCGTGCGGTGCGTGTGGTGTGGGTCGGGCGCACGTTTGGGCTGGAGCTAGGGATTGGGTTCGAAGCTGTTTAGCCTGCGGATTGTGTACGGGGAGGCCAGGAGGTGCCACCCCTCGCAATTTTAATAGTAGATTTTATTGGCTAGTTCTACTTGTGTAGGTCTGACCAGCAATTAGCATTCTAATGTGCAATTCAGAGATATAGTTTGCACTGTTACCTCAATCTAGTGCATTTGGCTATGTCTAGCAACAAATAGGCTGCTCTGATCAAATATTTAGTTGCTGAGTTTTAAGTTTGTAATTCTCACTGATTGTGGGCCATTAACAATTTTTTTTCCCACTTGCTGTGATCTAGAAGCACAGTGTATTGTGTACTTCAAATTGTAGGTAGGGTTTTTTTAAAGTGCATTTTAGTTTATTCTTATGTGATTTTATATTATGTAATTATTGCTCAGAGATACTGCCCACCTTCTTACTTATGTTGCATTGTTTTAGCTATAAGTGAATTAAATGTGCTCTAATGGTAGCTAAAATGGGTATAAGTGAGGTCAATATGTTTTCTTTCCTTTTTCTTTATCCTATGTTGCCATTTGGCTACTGGAGTTATGAGGTTTTGTTCTTTTTGTTCATTTTTATGCTTGTGCACGATTGTCTAAGACAAGCTAGTTATAGAGAAAATTTCCTATAAGAAAACATGGACACCGCAAAACTACTTGGCAGCTTTGAGCTTTTTTATTTTGTGCCAAGTGATTAGCAACATACCCTGGCCATTCAGATGTATATTGATTCAATTGTTATATCGGCAATTCTTAACTCAACTTGTTGCAGTGGAAGCTAAATGATAGTGACATTCCCCACTTCATTTTTATTTTCGATTTGCTGACGACATGTTGTTTGTCCAGCCAAAAGAATCACAGATATTCTCGACTCTACCTTAACTTCAAGAGCCCAGAAGATGTTGTTGAGTTTGCTGAGGTCTTCAATGGTCATGTGTTTGTGAATGAAAAGGGTAACTTTTTACATTTATGTACCAACTTTTATTTTGCTGAACTGACTGCCATGCAAATTTATATCCAGGATACAGAACTTATATTCTGATTATGTCAACATTGTCAATATCAAAACTAGACATATGTGTTCACTTAGGAATCACCCTTTGTGCTATAAGTTTAGCATTATATGCAGTGTGGATCTTTGCACAAACCATGTTAGTGTACAACATAGCAAATCTGAATTAAATTGTAATTCTTCAGCATTCACATAGCCTTTGAATTAGAGGCTGATCGTGTCGAATAGTATTTTGGGACTAACTAGTAGGGTTTTTCATCTTTTCTTTGTCCATATCATATGACCGGCCCCTATTCAACTTGATGTCTAGTGCTGTTTTTACCTTTTTAATTGGTGAGCAGCAAAGAATATCCAACAGTAAGATTGTAAATTCCAATCTTATGGAAATATTTTAAATTGAAAAGGCCTAATAATGTTGTTTCCACATTTAGTGTTATTAGAGGTTCCTTTATATCTAAGCTTTGGGGGCAACTGTGGTGTGTTCTGGTCTTTTCTCCTTTACTGTAACAGTTGAATGTGCATTCGAGCTACTTAAGTATTTACCAACATACTTGTGTATAGATACTTTGGCCATATGGAAATAATTCGAGTAGATTTCTGTAAAGTACTACGATAATGAAGTACTATGATAATACTATATTTTTGTTATGTTCTACAAACATATCACAGTAGAAAACCTAAGTTGCATTGAGACCATCCTACAGACACCACCTTTTGTTACTAACAGGGTAATCATTTATTGATTACTGATGTATTTCATTGCTAATCTTTCTTATACACTATCATAACATTGTAAAATTTTCAGATGCCTATTTTCAGCATGCTGTTATAATTGACATTATTGTTAAATTATTTTCTTATTTTTGGCATTCAAGTTAAAAAATAGTTCAGGTTGACTTTTGATGGTTGAAAGCAAGTACTGCTTATTATGATGTGATATATTTTAGGTTGGAACAGAAATTAATATTTTAATGTAATTAACGTGTGGTGCTTTTCTTCAACAGTCAGCACATGCAGACATGCTTGTAAATTTAATTGTGGACTATGCATTTTTGTTTTAAATTTTATTGTCATGCATGTGGCCTATGGTTCCCTGTCAGGTGCTCAATTTAAAGCTCTTGTGGAATATGCACCATCGCAACAGGTTCCCAAATCAAATACCAAGAAGGATGCTCGTCAAGGAACTATAATGAAAGGTCCTAGACAATCATTTAATCTGAATCTCCATCCTATAGGTGGCATAATTTCTTAAATATCACCACTTTCAAACTTAGATGGCATCTTTTTTGGGATTTAATAACCAGATCCGGAATACTTGGAGTTTCTTGAATCAATTTCAAAGCCTGCTGAGCATCTGCCAAGTGCTGAAATTCAGCTCGAAAGGAAAGAAGCTGAAAGGGCAGGTAAACTATCTTTTTGTAATATCAAGTTATTGCTTAACGATGCCTTTCAAATATGCCAAGCATAAAAGAAGGGTCTATATTACTTGGTCACTATCGCAGCTGCTGGAAAGGAACCACCTGTTGTGACGCCTCTTATGGTCTATGTTCGCCAGCAAAGGGCAGCTAAGAGTATGGCTCAGGTATATGTGTTCATTAAATTATAATGTTGTTATATATTATTGTTTTCAACTTAAGTGTCAATTAACTAGTATCGCCACATGTTACAGAGATCTGGAAGTAGTAGACTCAGTAGAAAAGTTGCAGGTGTTGTTACTAGCAGTCCTAGTCCTTCTAAAAGGGGTTCTGAGAAGCGCAGGACCTCTGCTTCGACGGTAAATTTCTTGCTTGAAAACATACTACAATTTCTATGGTCACAAGAGGTGGGACTTAATTGTTTCATGTATATGTTTTCAAATTCTGTTTTTTGATTTCACCAAATGAACATACCGTACCTATGAAAGGTTCTTTTTATTTCTTTTAATGTTTACTGCCCTTTCTCATCATTGTGTTTGCCCTGATTCAGTTGGTTGTTTGTACTATCGATCCATGTGATGGTTTTTTTGTTCAAACAAAATCCAGCATGTTGATCCTTATGACTGTTGTGTCCCCACTATGCATTTCTTTTTGTGCTGTTGTTTGTGAATTCTATGCTCCTATATGTTTCATATATTTTACCCAGCACAGAATTGTTTTATTTTTGGGTTATGGTTGTTTTCATCTATTTTATTTCAACTTATGCTACCATATTTAACAAACAGTGCACTGTGTCCCAGTTTGATTATTTTGGGTTTCATGCTGCATCATAAAAAGTACCCATTTTGCAAGCTGTCTTGGTGTTTCACTGTCCCATAATTCCTGTCAAAACCTAGGAAACATGGCATATTTGCCCTGTTTGCTCCACACAAAAAGTATGTCCTGAGGTTATGAAAAGTTATTGATTTTTTTTTTCTGTCATATTCAGCAATATGTTTTACGAGACAATGCTAAGGAGAAGCCAACTTACATCTTAGTGCCAAAAAGAGATGAGCATGCACAGAGGGAAAAAAATACTCCTGGAACTTCAGGTGGTACTGATTCAAGAGCTTATTGTAACTGTTGTTATCAACAAGTTCTTTATTTTATTGAATTTAATTGACTGCTCTCTGCTATGACCTATCCATGCCTATATATGCTGATAAAAAGGTTGTATCGACTAATGTATATTTGATGGTACCTTCCTTCAAGACCCTTTTAAGTTTGAGCTGAGTTAGGTAATAGGGGTATGACACTGATGTGACTGATCGATTCAATTCTGTAAGACCTGAGCCAGGGCCAAGTTGGCGTTGTTATGCTGCCTTGCACTGTGAAATCTTGCTACTTATATGAAACCTTTACAATTTTAGTAGAATAGGTTAGATCTTAGTTGTCTCATAACTATTCCAAAACAAAAACTAAAACCATTGCAATGCTAAAAGCATCATCAACTTAGATAAATTTGGATTGGGCTTTTTTACTTGTTTGGCTTAATAGCTAACGTGTTGCGATAGGCCAGTGGAGGTTTTTACGGCTACCCTTGCTGTTCAATTATGGCAATGGAGTACCTTGTTGGGTGGCATCTACTTTTGCTACGTAATGTCATTGTCCTGTCTAATATAAAATGGTCTCGTTTTGTACAACCGTCATTTTGTCTTTGCATGTAGTAGTTCTATTACTCAGTTACCTTTCCAAGAAGGGAAGTGTATAATTCTTGACTTGTTCTGTTAACCTCTATCCTTCCAATTTATGAATTGTTGATGTATGCTGTTTGTCCATTTTACGTCCATATAATATGATGAGAGTTTCTTTTTGGATGTGAATATTACTGAGTTGTTTTATTGTCTCGTAGATGCTACAAGTGGCGGAACTTCTGGATCTGCTCAGATTGCTGAGAACAAAAAAGAGAAAATTGTGCTTTTGAAAGGAAGAGCAAGGGTCGATTCTAATGTAAGCATAGAAATTACACAGATTATTACTATTTTGTTGGTAACTGTATTGACTCTGTCATTTGATCTGTTTTTTTCCAGACATCTGATGTCACAACTCAGCAGCAGTCAGGGACCCCTATGAAAAATGCTGCACAATCTAGTTCTAGGCAAGACCCGCGGCTTGAGGGCAGTGGCAGAATTATTAAGACTATACTCTCAAATAAGGAAGGACGACATGTGGTTATGTCTCAACATGATCAGGAAGGTCACATAATTACTGCTGAGAAACGGCCACCACGGATTCCAAACCCACGTTCCACTGTTAAAGATCAAGTAGTTGAAAATGCTGAGAAAGGTCATTTGGATGACAAACACAGCCATCTCCATGGCTCTGGGCCCATTGCTGAGAAGACTGAAAGACATGCTAGAAATAGAGATAGGCCTGATCGAGGTGTATGGGCCCCTCGTCGCTATGACAAATCTGCATCAGGTGGCACACATTCCTCATCATCTGAGTACTCACCAATGCAGCAACATTCTGGAGAAAATTTCTGTCAGCAAGCAGATGGTACAAATCTCTTTGAAGTGATTTTATTATTATTAATTTGAGTGCTTGAGTTATTGTATTAAATTATGTGACTTGATGATGCAATACAGGCCATGGAGAGAGAAAAATAGACCCAAGGGGTCATGGTGGTATTCGTGGAGGCCCTGTAGAAAATGGTTTGTTTCTTATTCAGTTGTTGCAATTAGTGACCATGAAACATGTTGCAAACTGTTCTCTAGATCGCTTTCTTGTTCTATGGTTAATGCTTGTCAATCTTCAACTCAGGACATAGACACGCTAACCGCCGTGGTCCTCCACGTGGTCTGAAGGAGATGGAAATTTCTGCTAGCACATCTGATGGAAAGCCTTCAAAGAGAGGCTCTGCCAACTATGGTGCTCATGAGGTGTGATTAGAATATTATTTTTTTATTCTGCCTTTGATATTTCAAAGGCCTATATTTTGTGTGAAGCGGTTGTTATTCACTAAAATTCTAATAATATAAATGTTATATGCAGAGGCAAGTGTGGGTTCAAAAATCAAGCTCGGCAACGTGATTTTGTCCAATGATGGTAAACTATTATATATCTGCTCCAGAAATATTGTTTTGATGTTTGATTAACAAATGCATGCATCAAAAGAAAAAAAAATGTTAATAGAATTTTATCACCGAGTACACACTAATTTGTCAGCTTATTCGCAGATACTCATCAAAACAGATATTGCAAGTTGTGGAGAAGTTCTGGATTTTGCAGCTTGATCCTGTGAAGTATGTTAACAAAATGCCCCCTGATCATATGCTTCCATGAAGTGCAATCTCAGATATGTCAATCCAAATCTCAGCTATAGCTGAAAAGGGAGCTTATATGATTTGATTCACAGCAATAGTGAATTAACATAACCCACCTTTAGGTATCTCTCGATTGCTTTGGGTGAGATTTGATTTGGGCCCAAGGTTGCTATTCTGGAACAATGGAAGGAAATTAGGTTGGCATCATGACCCTCGTGACAGTGGTCACATATTTCTGAGACCCCTGGAGAATATACACGACCTCAACTAATCAGAGATGGATGTACATATCTCTAGAGAAAGAAGAGGTCTGGTTCTGGCTACTGTTCACGGTTAGCGGTGCCATGTATCTACAAAGAGATAAAAAGTTATCAGACTGCCTGGTTTGCTAAATAAAAGTGAATTAGTTGATAGATTATGAGACTCCACTGTGTTTAGGCGGCTGCAATCGTGGTCACCTACAGAAGTTACCCCAGAGTGCAAAGTTGCATCTCATTTTGGTTTTATTCCCCCCTGAGTAGTGGAATGCGGTATTGTTTTGACATGTGGAGGTTGATGGTGTGCGTCTGCCCGTTATGTTTCACCGGATAATTATGGGGGGCTATTGTTAAGGATGATATGGTGTACAGCATCAAAGGTGCTTGCTGTTTTAATCTTGAGCAAGTTCTCGTGCTTTTATGATTGTTGCTGATGATTCATTGGGTGTTTGATTTGCAGGCCTTGTTTGGTCCTTTGACATTTGTAACCTTGCCTCTTTTTTTTGGCAAAAATTGGCTAGGCTCTTGTTTGCTTTGCTACCAAAGTTGCATTAAACTAAAACAGATAATTTGGCAATGCCAATTTCTTGGCCACAAACCAAATAGATGGCCAATTCTTTTGGCCTGGTTGAGTTTGGCCATAAAGCAGACAAGCCCGTAATTCCTGAGAACAGTTTCTTTTTCTTAGCAAATGGTTATGAACAACAGTAGTATCAAGTCCATTAGCACGTGTCTACTGTAAGTGTCAACATACCGGCATGAAGGATTTAAATTAAAATCAAATGTACTTGAAAAAGGCTGGACCAAACATTTCAAAGGAACGATATAGTCACCTTTAAATTGTTTTCTCCAAGTTCACCGAGTAATTTTTTTTGTAACAGACAGTGACTACGGAAATTTTTCTTCCAGTGCGGGCATTAAATCGCGTGGGACTTTCGACTAATTAAGAATTTTTTATATTTTTATATTTATTTAATAAAATATTTATAAAACTATATTTTCATTTCAAAAATTTACAAAAATATACTCCCACCGTCCTCTGGGAGGGCGATATGTCTGAAATCGCCTTTCCAGAGGGCGATTTGATGACGTGGCTGATGGCCGTTGGCCGGGCGGCTAACGGTCGTCAGGCATTTTGCAGGCGGCCCTCCCGGCCACCCAAACCGTCCTCTGAGAGGGCGGCAAGGGGGGCGCCAGTAAAAATTCGGTCGGGGCCCGCGCCCGCGTCCCTCGCCCGTACCCGCACCGGCGCCCCTCTCCCGCGCCTTCCCTCCGGCCGGATTTTTACAGGCGGCCCCCTTACCGCCCTCTCTGAGGACGGTTTTTGGGGCGGCCTGAAAAATGGCTGACGGCCGTTTCGCCCTCTGGAAGGGTGATTTCAGACATATCGCTCTTCAGAGGGCGGTGGGGGTATATTTTTGTAAATTTTTGAAATGGAAATATAGTTTTATAAATATTTTATTAAATAAATATAAAAAAATTCACTAATTAAGGCCTCGTTTACCCCGACAACGTATAAATTGGGCCTACAAATCCAGATTTGCAATCCAATTCAAGCTGATGGCCTGTTTGGGTTGGCCTGGATTTGGCATCAGTGAATCCAACCTAAAATCCGATCTGGATTTCGCAGTTAATTCCTCTCGGGCTCTCCGTATCGCGAGGTCCTCTCGCCTTCCTCCTGAGGTCGCCGCCGGCCGCTCCGTGGCCGTTGGTCGCCGGCTCTGTCGCCCCTGCCTCCTTCGCTCTTTGCCGGCCTCATCACTGCCGCCTGTCCTCGCCGAACCCTAGGGTTTTCTCCGCGTCAAGCCCCTTCGGCTCCTCCCCTTGCCGAAGCCTAGGGTTTGCTCTGCGTCGAATCAGCACACTTGCACGCCGACGCCGCGATGCAGAGATACGGGCTGCAGCTCCGCACGAAGCCGGCGGCGTCCTCGTCGTCGCGGGCGCCGCCGCCGCCGCCGGCCCGCCCCCTGGCGGCCTTCGCCGACGACGGCGACGACGACGTGGAGGCCGACATCCTCCGCCAGTCATACAAGAAGCGAGCCCAGCAGAAGGTAACTAGCTCGAATCCCCTGCCCTCCCCTCCTCCCCTTCGCCGGCTGGGTTCGGGTCACGAGTAGATTGACTTACCTTGTGGGGTTTGCGTGCATGCGAAGGTGGAAGAGCAGCAGAAGAAGGCGATGGAAGAGGATCCCTCGGTGTTCGCCTATGACGAGGTTTATGACGATATGAAGGAGAAGGCCGCCCGCCCCAAGATGCAGGACAGAGTCGTTCGCGAGGTAACTCTCCATCTGAATTGATTACTTCCCTTTGTGCTTTGTTTATGCTCACCGGAATGTGCTAAAGAGTATAAATTTCTTAATTTTAGTGAACGGATTGTATTGTTTCCAGCTCTCTACTGATTTAATGTTTGATGTGAGGCAGTCGGAATTTTACTTTTATTACCCGATGTGCATTGTGCATCTGCTACTTTACAGGTTTTATGCTGTTTGATGAAAAAAAATATAGCAGTTGTTATTTGAGTACAGCAAGTTCCATTTTGCTGGTTAGCATCTGCTACTTTTTCTAGATGGATATTGAAACATACTTGAGGGCTAACTGAAATCTACCTTCTTCATGGTTGATGGTTGATGGTGCAAGTTTGTGATTTGCTATTTTTTCCAGGAATTAATCTCCCAAATGTGTAATGTGCACTAGCATCTCAAATGTGCGCTAGCACGGATGGTATGTATTATATAGATGGCTACTTATTGTTTGGATGCTATGCTTCTCTTGCAGTCAAAATACATTGCTGTACTTAAGGAGAAAGCCGAACAGCGTAAACGAGAGCAGGACATAATTTATGAGAGGAAGCTTCAAAAAGAGAGAAGTAAGGAAGACCACCTATATGGCGACAAAGACAAATTTGTTACATCTGCCTACCGGAAGAAACTTGAGGAGGAGCGGAAATGGCTGGAGGAAGAAAAGCGGCGGCAGCTTCAAGAAGAAAAAGAAGATGTAAGCTTTTCTAATTCGTTTTTCATGACATATTCTCTCTTGTTTATGTGCCTGATTATCTCCATGACTTATTTCTACATTTGCTTCTTTTGTTGTCTTTTGTGAGGTTGGTCATTGCAAAATTATGCATGAAACTTGATATAGTCTGAAATGTTGTAATGTTTATAGTCAAGCTCTTACTTTGAGTTCACATTCACACTAGTGTGTTGCATGCCCAATCTGTCTAGCAAGAAGAGGATGAGAGAAAATGGACCTTTTCATTTATTTTATGTTATATTGCTGTGTAAAGTAGTAAACCTACCTTTTTATTTGATTTTCAGTTTTCTTTTAAAGGACTGTCTTCATATTTTTTTTGCTGGTTACGCAAAATACTATCTTCTGGCTGTTGCTTACACAAGCAGCCTTTCAGGAATCTGTAATATGTTATTTTGATCACCAAATTAATGCAATAGTTTTGTTCTCTAAATTGGATATGTGCAAAGAATAATGCTGTTCACAACCGTTAATCCTTTTGGCTAACTGATTCTGTTTTCTTCATCTATTTTTGTACAGGTTACCAAGAAGACAGACTTGAGTGATTTTTACTTTGGACTTCATAAGAATGTTGCTTTTGGTGCACAGACACATGATGAGACAAAACATGCTAAACCTGAAAAGTTAGAGAATAAAGTACAAGATACTAAAACTAGCAAGGTTGGTGCTGAAGCATCCGATCGCTCTCCTAAGCGCAAAAGGGACTCTAGTGCAGGAGCAGAGATGGCCAATGAAAGTAGAAGTGTGGAAGAACCTGCAGCAACTCAATCGAGGGATTCAACTGCTGCTAGATCTACCGAGAAAAATGCAGATCTCTCCCTGGATGCTTCTCAGACCCAAATACCACAAAATACTCAACCGGCTCCTCAGACCCAGACCCCACAGAAAGCTCAACCAGCACAGGTCACAGACGAACACTATAAGAGAAATGCTGATGCACTTGCTGCTGCCAGAGAAAGGGCTCTGGCGCGGAAGAGAGCCAAAGCACAGCAGATATGAAGCAAGAGGCAGAAACACTCACCATGTTCTTTCTTATAGGCTAAGGTCATCATATTCTTGTTTTAAGGTTTTGGAAAGACTGTAAAATGATGAGGGTTTTTCCTCCCTGGCCTTTCCACGGGATAATCCCTTTGGTTTGATCTGCACGATGCTCTAGCTTATGTGATCAAAATATCTGTGCAGGCAACCATTCAACGTTAGAATGTCCCATTCTACTTTGCTGAACATTTGTACTGCTGGAAGATGGGAAATAACTTGGCACAGCGAACAGGTTGCATGCACATGTGCTCATCCATGTATACCGTTGTACTTTTGTAACTAGAGTGATTGAATGCAATATGATTTCTGTAATGGCACAAATTAGTACTAGTTGCATTCCGGGCCATTTTAAACGGGATTAATTTTGCTTTGTTCTGACTTTTACGACCTTCGCGATGACATTTTTCCATGCCTTGCACCTGTATGGTCACAAATTCTCAGCTAAAGTAACTTTAACTGAAAAGTATTTCAAAACATCAAAGCTATCAGTTGAAAAAAGACATCAAAGTTGTCTATTCGACCTACTGAAGCACACTTTTCAGTTCAAGATCCAAAAAGAGCAGTAACCTTGCGCTTTATTCCAACCGTGCCAATCTCTTGAGAAAAATTCTGCCACTCTTTAAGATTTGAACTATAGAATTTGTATCACAACATCACATTTTGAAACGTGGCCTGAATTTGTACTTTGGGAGATTTGCATTTTGAATCATCGCTCCTCGAATTTTTTAACCTTTGATTGATGGTTTGTTACTTATCTTGGCTTGTTGGCTTATCAGCCGCAGCCAAAATTTGAATTTTGAAACTTAATTTTAGAGCTAGCATTATCTTTTTAAACTCTAAAAATACAGATATAAAAGTTTTTACCCGTAAATTATTTTTGGTTGCTTGATTGCTATCTGCATCAGTGCTGATTAGTCTGAATTCTGAAAGTCTGAAAATGTCTGATAGCGATAGATAGTAGCCCCACGCAGCGGAAGGCGATGACTTTGGTTGCATCGCCCTCGCCTTGTTCAGCTTCCCCTATCTCTTCTCAGTTCTCACCGCAGGGGTAAAAAGGGGTAGCCTACCTAGCCTTCCTGAGGCCTCGTCGATACGGTCGGCGTCCGTCACGCGCGCACCCAAAAACCCTAGCGCGAGAGGGAGGAGGGGCGCCTTCACCTCACCGAGGGGTAGCAGTAGTAGAGCTAAGCTAGGGTTCCCCCCGCGGGCGGCATGGAGAGCCTTATCCTCGCCTCCTCGTGCTCCGCCTCTCCGCGCCTGCCCCTCCTCTCCGCCGCCGCCCGCGCCCGCCGCCCCTCGTCGCGGCCTCTCCCGGCGGCGGCCGGGCGGAGGGGAGGCGGGAGGTTGAAGCTCGTCGTTGCCGCCGCCTCCGCCGCGGCCCGCGGGTCCGGAAACGGTGAGGGGATGCTTGATACTTCTGCGTTGGTGCTTCCATTTAGGTTGTTTGTTAGATGCGAGGTAGATGCGCTCTTGAGTAGGTGTGCGCGGCGGAAGCTCGCGTTTTGACTTGCTTCGAGTGTCCAAGCTGTAGTTTATTTTGTGAGATTGTTCGGAATTTTGTTCGAATCTGTATTATGGCTGTATCCATCTCTGTGCCATGCGGCTCGTTCGTAGAATGGACTGCGTTATCCTTTGCGAATTTGGGCGACCTTCTGTCATGCATCCTTGATGAATTTATTGTGGTGGCACTTTATGAGTTGGTAATGGCCAGCTTATCCACCAGTATTGGTAGCGTGGCAATTGATGAGTACAAATTGGTCAGCATATCTGTCCTTATTTGTAGTAATGGCTAACGAGTAAAGAAAACGCTAGTTAGCTTAGGATTTCTCCCCCATTTTAGTTTGATGTCACAGCAGGATCTCCGTTATTCTGATCTTTTAGTTGTTATAACAGGTTTCGAGGGATTGAAGACAAATGGTTTTGCAAGCATGTCATCTTCAACCAACAGTGAGAACATGTCAACTGGAACTGGTGCCTTACCTCCCATGCCACCCCCATCGTCATACATGTGCGTCAGTTTCCTTGTTTTGTCTAGCTGCAATGTTCTCAACTTACACTGCATAATAACATTCAAATCCTTTGTACAGCGGTTCACCTGTTTTCTGGATCGGAGTTGGTGTAGCATTGTCCGCAGCGTTTTCTATGGTGTGAATACAATTACCTGTTATGCTTTATTGTGACTAAATATTCTTATATTTGTAATATAATGCTTGGTGGTTGGTTGTTATATCAGGTCTCTTCGATGGTAAAGGTGAGCTCACAGCTTTTCTCTGTTTCCACATCTTCAGATGGTATGTATCCTCAATCAATTGCATATCTGAACCCGAGCATGACCCATGGGCACCTCTCCATACTAGTAAATTAGCAAGGGAGGTATTTTAGTGAGTTTTTTTTTTTTTTGTGATGAACCTATTTACCCTCATGTGAACTATACCTTCCTTTCTACTTCTTAATAGTTAATGACATGTTATAGCAAAGGTGGGACTGTGGTAGTGTATTGTAGTTTGTCAGTTCATTTTCTTTTGCATCACCATAATTTCTATTTTTTCAATACTGATACATTAGCATAATGTCTCTGCATTGTGATGGATGTCAAATACATATGTTGTACTCTATTATTTAAAAATGCAAAAATAATTGCCTCTAATGTAAAATATGATCATATCACCTCACCCAGCAACTAAATATTCACATGTACAAAGGATGCAATATTTTACCAAAATAACCTACAACGGTAACACGCATGTATACATAAATTCATCTGTAGAAGATCTGAACTGAGGATGATACCATTGTTGCAACATTTCTTTTGTCAAAAAGATGTTTAACCATTGTTGCATTGATTTAGTAATTAATACAATGTTCTCTTTGTAGGTTTGGCCCTTTACTGTAGCTTGTATATGATAGTTGTATCGTTGGAAATTAAAATTGTATTATTTTCTGGACGTGACTGTCACTTGCTTGCCAATTTTGACACGTTGCTAATTCTGATGCAGAAATATGCAATGCAACAAGCATTCAAATCAATGATGACCCAGGCACCGCCAAACACTTTTGGCTCAAACTCGCCTTTCCCATTTGCCATGCCACCACAGGCAGCTCCCACAGCTCCAAGCAGTTATCCATACTCACAACCAAGGAAAGATACCTCTCCTCAGGCTGCAACTGTTGATGTTTCAGCTACTAAAGTGGAAGCAACTGGAACTTCAGAAGAGGCTGATGTGGCTGAAAAGCCAAAAAAGAAATTTGGTATTGGCTGTTCATCTCTGAGATTTGTTCTCCAACTATCATTGAATAAGGAATGGAGCATGTGATTAGTCATTAGTGTGTCAATAACATGTGCAGTACAATCTTTAGTGGTGCTGGTGTTGCTTTTCTACCACTCTATTTCTTTGTGCTTCTTCATGTAGTATAGTGTTAGTAAAAGCACACCTCCATTGAGTGAGAACATGATACTAGCTGTTCACCTCTTGGATTAATGCTTAATCTTATATTTTCTTCATATATTTGGCATGCATGTCTCATTTTGCCTATTGTAACAAAATGTATGCAGCCTTTGTTGATGTTTCTCCTGAAGAGTTGCAGCAAAAGGAACTTCAATCTTCACTGGAGACAGTGGATGTAAAAAGTGAGGGTAAAGAGAGTGAAACTATGGAGGATACTGAGCAAAAAGTAAGTCTCATGAAGAAGCTCTTTAATAGGCTTCCTGTACAATTCATACTGTTTATTGTTTTCTATGATTTTTATAGGCTCCGACAAATGGAACTGCTTTTAAGATGAATGAAGATTCTGCTAGCGGGACAGCTGGATCTAGTAAGTATTGTTGTTCGCACATTTTTATTATTCATATTTTTTAGTTTTTTATGTGTTTTTCTTTTAAGGGTGCTTATAGTGCTGTTTTTGCCTGTTGTTATCTGCTGTTAATAAATGTCCTAAACTGATTATGTATATAGGTAATTCAGGACCTATGTTATCCGTTGATACAATTGAGAAAATGATGGAAGATCCAGCCGTGCAGAAAATGGTTTACCCGTAAGTCGGACCAATCTAAGTCAGAATTTTATGCTACTTTTTCCTTACATTCTTTTAATAACTCGGTATGTTTCCCTAGGGACTTGGTGAATAGCTTAGTAAAGTCTTGATGGTCGCCTTTAAAGCTGTCTATACGAAATATGACAGGGTTTACACCTTTTACTGATGTTGTTATATATATTTGACACCTTCGAGGACAATGAAATGAATAATAAAAGCAAATGACACTTTTGGTTTGGTAAGAAAAATAGTTCAGTCCTAATTTTTACTAACAAGCAGTGTTGGACAATAAAAGCATGGCACATCAGTATAACATGAAGTTAATTCTGCATGGAATTTCATGACTTAAACTAACTAATCAGTTTCAATTCTGAAGTTTTCCATTCCTGTAAAACGTAGGGACTAAAATGTGTGACTTAAGAGCTCACTTTTTGAAGTACCTACGAATTTTGAAGGTCACTAATTTCTTCAAATATTGCAGCTACTTGCCTGAGGAGATGAGGAACCCTGATTCATTCAAGTGTATGCTCCTGCATACTTTTTAACTCTTCAATATTAGTGTATCACATAAATATATGTTTTGATAATAGTGGAGGCTTATTTCTGGAAATCTTATGTTCCAGGGATGCTGCAGAATCCTATGTACCGCCAACAACTACAGGATATGCTGTAATACGCTATTCCTTGAACGTTTTCTTTCCAGGCCAGTTCTTTGGCCATTTTTAATTTGTCTTGAAAAATGATGTGGTGGACTGGTATAAGCCTGTAGAATTGTGCCTTGTATTTGCTGGGTAATGCCAACTTGCGTTGTACTACTGCCACTGATCATTACCTACAGTATATTATGCCCCTTGCAGTGTTGAGTAGATTAACAGAGTATTGTTTAATGATGTAATAATATACAATCTTATCTGGCTTTCCTTAGTCTGTGCTGATGTTTTGCTCTTAACAGAAACAACATGGGTGGATCTCCTGATCAGTGGGATAACCGGATGCTTGATCACTTGAAGAACTTTGACCTTAGTAGTCCGGAAGTCAGGCAGCAGTTTGGTGAGTGAATTAAATATTTCCACATTTACTCAGTTCCTGTTTGGAACACATGAATTCTAATTAGCTTCAGTGCTCTGCTTTATCCCTGTGTGCAATTCCTTGTTCTACTATATCTACTAAGGCTACGTACTATGCTCCCCTCCCCCTCTTTTTTGGCTGAAGTACGGTCATATCAAGCATCTGTTGTTCTTTTACACCCTTTGTCACTTCCTGGTGGTAAATACACCTAGCAGAGCTTTTCACACATGCTCCTATTATTATTTTCTTACTATCTTATATATACTTGGTAGGTGGGTGGAAGCAATTAAACTGAGTTATGATTCCATTGCCCTGAACCAATTTTCTATTGTTTATGACAAATCATCTATTTTTGCAAAGTTGTTCCATCGCATTTTATTCTTCAATTGAAATGAGCGTATATGACTTACCAACCTGATTTGATGCTTGTGCAGCACAAGTTGGCATGACTCCAGAGGAAGTGGTATCGAAAATAATGGCAAACCCTGAAGTTGCTGTTGCATTCCAGAATCCAAAGATTCAAACAGCGATCATGGATGTAAGTTTCTGTACAAATTCATTCATTAGTGATTAAACTGTTCAGTCTACTGACATTCATAATGATGCAGTGCTCACAAAACCCACTCAATATTGTAAAATACCAAAATGACAAAGAGGTATGTTTTCTATGTCTTCGACAGGTCATCTACTGACCCATAGTTTATCATTTTACTCAGACTTGCATGGATTGCATGCTGCTTCTCTTTCTAATTTGATGTCTCTGCTTTTAGGTCATGGATGTTTTTATGAAGATATCACAAATCTTCCCTCAAATTAATGGCTAGTCAATCTTCATGGTGAGATTGCGGTTTTGATTTGTCCTGGCCTATCATCTCTGTCTAAGTGGCTGTGGTAGCATCTGTTGACCGGCTGAGTAAAGAAACGAAATTCATCTGTTCAGTCATTACGCACAAGATGTAAGCTTTTCCTGTCAAGGGTTTTGAGTTGCCAATGTGCATCATATCGCCTAGTGTTTGGTTCGGTAGTGACCCTGCCTCAAGCCAGAGCAGGCAACGTAGCGAAGTAAGATTTTCTATTTATATCCCCGCGCCCCGTACAACTGTGTAGCTTGTGATATGACGTTACAAGGTTTGTCGTAGGATGTGAACATGCAGAGAGTTCATATCACCTCAATTTTGATAATATTATGTATTATATCTCTGTTAGCATTGCAATGCAAGTGAACAAGTTGCTATGTTCCAAAGAGTGTTTGGTTCGATGGGTGCTTGTCTCGTCTTCCATATATATTGGCGACGCATGCGCGGCAATAATTCTAGTTTTTCAGGCTTCTGAGCTCATGGTCAACCCAACCAGAGGCAAGTTTTGTCAGGTTTCAGCTACTCGGAGTTCATGGTCAACCAGCGAGGTAACAAGACTGAATGGACACGTAAGAGCTCTTCCTGAAAGCTATATGATCACTAATTCCATCTCGATTATCCAAGACATGTTCCTGGTCGAGCTTGTTCACGCTGTTTGCCTGGAATGATAGATGGATGCTGAGAGCCACAGCCTCCACGGTGAAAGTCCAACATCCTCCGTTTCATCGCAGGCTTCCGCCTTGCCTCCCTTGGCCATGTTCGGCCTTCACCAGCAACCGCAAAACGCGGGGTAGGCGGAATTTTTTTTATTTTTATATTTTTTTAATAAAATATTTACAAAAGTATATTTTCATTTTTAAAATTTAAAAAATATACTTCCAATGCCTTCTAGGAGGGCATTTTTTAAAAATCACCCTTCCAAAGAGCGATTTGATGACATGGTTGATGGCCGTAGGCCGGATGGCCGTCAGCACTTTTGCAGGCGGCCTCCTAGCCGTCCAAAAACCGCCCTTTAGGAGGGTGGCAAGGGAGCCGTCTGCAAAACACTGGCTTATTTTACAGGTGGTCCCCTTGCCGTCCTTATAGAGGGCGGTTTTTGGACGGCCAGGGGGTCGTCTGCAAAATGGCCACTTTGTTTTTTTTCTTTTTTTTGATATTTTTTTCTCAACTAGTAACTAGAGAATAGCAAAACCTCGTGAAGGTGTAGCCCAAACCGATGTAAGATGTGGTCTGTAGAAAATTAAGAGCGCGCTTTAAAAACCGTGCTGAAACTTCGGACCTCGAAAACTCAATCTTCTGGGCCGAATTTCGCAAAAAAATTTTGGATAAACCTGACAAAGTGGGGGAGAAGTGGATGTAAAATTTTCTGTAGATGTCCGCAAAGTACTTATTTGTCCGATTCCGAGACCGTATGCGAAAGTTATAACTGTTTTAAGATAGGTAGCGCATGTTCGCGAGACATAGGCACAACTTTTGCAGGCGGCCTCCTGTTGCCCAAAAATCGCCCTCTCAAAAGACGGCAAGGGGGCCGCCTGCAAAATAGCTAGCCCGAGCTAGCCATTTTGCATGCTGCCCCCTGGCCATTAAAAAACCGCCCTTTAGGAGGGCGGCAAGGGGGCCGCCCGCAAAAGCGTCAGCCCCATAGCCGGCATTTTTTCAAGCGGCCCCCTTGCCGCCCTCCTAGAGGGCAGTTTTTTAATGGCCAGGGGGCTGTCTGCAAAAGTGCAGACGGCCGTCAGCCGTCCGGCTGACGGCCATCTGCCACGTCATAAAATCGTCCTCTGAGAGGGCGTTTTAAAAAAAACGCCCTCCCAAAGGGCGTTGGGAGTATATTTTTGTAAAATTTTGAAATGAAGGTATACTTTTGTAAATATTTTATTAAAAAAATATAAAAATAAAAAAAATTCGGCCGATCGGCTCGGCTACCTACCGCGATAAAGCATATTTGGCCCAAGCGGTGAACTACAGCCCAAATTCCGCGTGCGCAGGTAAGGCCGTGACCCCATCGACTCCTGAGATTTTTTATTTTTATATTTTTTCTAAAAAAATATTTTAGTTTTGAATATTTACAAATCTATGCCCCTAATGCCCTCTGTGAGGGCGTTTTAGATGATATGGCAGACGCCAATCGGTCGCCGCTGTCGGACGGCCGTCGGGTTGTCTATCATTTTGCAGGCAACACCCTAACCGCCCTCTGGGAGGACGGCAAGGGGGCCGCCTGCAAAACTCTTTTGCAGACGGTCCCCTTGCCGCCCTCCGAGAGGGCGATTTATACCTGGCCAGGGGGCCGCCTGCAATAGAGGCGGCTCCGTAGCTCAGCCATTTTGCAAGTGGCCCTTGCCACCCTCTAGGAGTGCGGTTTCTGCCCAATCAAGGGGCCGCCTGTAAAAAGCCATCACCCGCAAGGCCGTCCCTCGTCCAGGGCGATCATTCACGATCTTATTTTTCGTCAAATTTTGGCCAAATCTGAGAGTAAAATTGAATTGTTTTAGATTCAAATTCTCGATAGAGTAATGAATTTTGATCCGTAGCATTAACAAAGCAGTTCGACCAGTTTAACAGGCATTTGGCAGTAAAATTAATAAAAAAAATTGCAAACGGTCGTGATTGTAATTGTTACTTTTTTCGATTGGTTTTCATCGCTCGGAATCTACTTTCGTTGTGAAATCGAAACTCAAAAATTCACAATTTTTGATCGGTTTCGTCAAAAACATAAACCCTAAGGAGTACATCGTTGCACCGACGATCGTAAACGAAGTAAAGAAGTTTCTGCAGTAAGCATAGGATGAATAAAACATGGCGTACAAAAGATAGAAAATAAGTACAACAGACTAACTACTACTCGTATAATGTACTACGGGCCCTGGCCATAAGCTCTAGCCCTCCTCGTCTTCTTACCCTGCGCTTGCACGTGGCCCTGGGAGTAAGTGAGCCGGTCTGGTGGTATGGCACGGCCAGCGCGGCTTGTGTGCACGGGTGTGGCAGTGGGCGGCTCCTGTGTTTGCGGTGGTGGAGCTCCTCCGAGCTGTGAGGAACCTAGTACCTCTTGGATCTCCGCATCCTTCAAGTCGCCGCCCTCGAAAGGATCACGTGCCCAACCGCTGCTGTGTGGACCCTACGCAGAGGAGCCAGCTCGAGCAAACATCCCCGGCGGTGTAGAATGGAACCCTGTGGAAAAATTTGTTGATCATTGCAAACCAGAATTTTGCAAGGCAAAAGAAAACTTTGCACCGTGCATCTAACCTGAAGGACCTCCTGTAGTAGCCCCGGGGACAGTGCTCATGCCCCGTTGTGCGTGTGGACGTGCGTAGTACGCTCCTTGCATATATGTGCCAGCTCCCAAGGGACCGAGGTACAATGTAGCGGAAGCTATACGGAAGCATATTGATGTAAAACAGTGCATGTCGGTAAAAGGAAATATCATATGAACCGATGGATAGCGGAATTTACCTTTGGAGGGGCCAATTGGCTGATTGGAACCCTGCTGGTGCACTCCTACTACAGGTGGGCGAACTTGTCACACCCTGATATTAGCCACACTAAATAATATCTGAAAAAAAAATACCCAAGAAAATGAATTTTATAATGGCAACAAGAATTAATTAAAGGTGCAAAATGTGAAATAAAAAAATTATTGTGGCCGGGAATATTTTTCTTATGTTCCCTGTGCCAAAATACATTAACTGGATTTTTAGTGGAATTTGCAGAGCACTGGAGCTATTTTTAATAAATCAAAAACGTTCACTGGAATTAAAATCACCCTGGGAAATTCTTTTCCCTTTTTCTTTTCTCTTTTTCTCCTTCTGGGCCGATGGCCCGCTCCTGTGCTGCCATCTCATGCGTGCCTGCCGGCCTGCTTCTTCCTTGCCTCCCTCTCCCCGGCGCTGGGCCGGCCCATCCCCGCGCGTGTGCCTGCCTCTCTCTGCGCTCGGGGCCCGCTCGTCAGGCCGTGTCGCCCACGCGCCTGCGCTCCTCCCCGCTGACAGGCCGGGCCTACCTGTCAGCATCGTCTCCCTCCTCCGTCCGAATCGGGCGGAGGGGAAAATCCCTCCGTCGTCCGATCGGCGCCCGCTTCCGCCTCCTCCCGTGCTCGCCTCTCGTTCAAACAGAACGGGACCGAGTCCGCTCCCACTCCCCGAGTTCTCCGGCGTCCACGTCCCCTCTCCCTCGTGAATCACGCGCACGACCTCCACGCCGCCGCTCTCTCTCCCGTGCACGATTGGAGCCGTTCGGCCTCAATCTCGCTCGCCCGCGTGCATAAAAAGCTTCCTCGCCCTCTCCTCCGCCTTTTCCCCAACACGCCGAGCCTCCCCGTGCCCTAGAACCTCGTCGCCACCGAGTACCGAGCCTCCGCCGCCTTTCCGCCGACTCCGGCCGTCGCTCGCCGCCATTCCGGACTCCGCCAGGCCACTCCGCCACCGCCATCACCTTCGCCGCGTCGGGAAGCACCTCGGCCGCCACTCCGTGGAAGCCGAGACTCGCCGGAATGCCTCGCCCTCGTGCATGGTGGGTTTCGGCTCTCTGTCTCCTCTCCGGCCGGCAATTCCCGCCGCGCCGCGTCTCCATTCTCCGCCCTAACTCCTCTTCCGTCCTCCTCATCCTCCAGGACACCTCGGCAACCGCCTCTCGCTCGTTCGCCGCCATCGAAGCATCGTCAACGACGTCGACCCGAAGCCGCCGCCGCCTTTTCGTCGCCGCGGTCGTCTTCGCGCCGTCGCAAGCCGCCGGTGAGAACCCCCTCCATTTTTCCATTCCTTTTCACCCTCCGTGTGGTCGCCGCCGCGCCGTGTGGTCGCCTCCGGCGACCATCGGGTCACGTGCGCGCCGCCGCCTCCCGCTCGGGACGGCCGGCTTCGGCCGCCGTTCCCCGGGGCCGTCCAATCTGCTGGGTGGCAGATCGGGGCCACCCGCTCGCTCGCCCGCGTGGTCGCTCGCGGTAGCACCACGTGGTGCGCTCGCCCTTGGCCGTGGTGGACTTGGTCCACCGTGCGCCTGCCTCCCGTGCGCCACTAGCCAGTGGGGCCCGCCTGTCGGCGCCGGCTTCCCGGTCTGGTGACGTCATAAATCAGTTAAATGCGCATTAAATCGCTGGTTAATTATATTTACACTGAAAATAGCAGTAAAACTTCAATAAATCATAACTAATTCATACGAACTCCGATTTAGTCCATTCAAATTTCATTAAATCCAGAAAAATGCCAAGAATTTATTAAAAATACTTTTAGTCCATGTTTGTTGGCCCCCATGTACTGTTTTTAATTGTTTATGCATTGTTTGTAGAATCCGACGCCAGTAATTCTCCCGCGTATTTCGAGATCGTAGCAGAGTACCTTGAGCTGGAGCAAGGCAAGTTGCACTGTTACCTTGATCACTTTGTACCCGCTTTTCGTTAAGTTGTTTTGTTTTCATAAATAAACTGCATTATTTCTATATTTCATGTGGGTGGACTATAACCTATGCAATGTTAGGACTTTGCCTTAGCTTTGGAATCTGAAACCTGGTCACCTGGTTTACAATATGATTACATTACTATTCTTAGGAATGCTTAGCCATGATTAGCAACATAGCTCACATGGGGCTTAAATACTACCTTTTCATATAATTCGACTCTATGTCGGAAAAATGGAACTTTGGATAGGCTGATGTTAAATTATTAAAATTTGAACTAAATGGTGGGCTGTGGGTGTATGGTTTTGCTTGTCACACCCATGGTGATTAAGGACCGGTTCACGGGAACCATTTGGGCAACTTTTCGTACTTTCCACAAGCCAGCGTGGGCAACAGTTGGGCTTGAAGCATTTCTTCTCCCTCTCCTAGGCACCGAAGAAGAGGGTGAGCGGGATGGAGTTGGGTCGGCCCGGGGTAGGGTTGATCGGCTGCCGGATTCACTGTGGCGCAAGGGGGGTAGCCTGGCCAATATGGCGTGTCCTGTCGGCAGGTGCAACCTCAGCGTGGTGTGGATGGTTAGGGAGGGGTTTCGTGAACGATCCTGTCACAGCCTCTCATGGGACATCGTGGTGATGTACTAGCACACGGGAACGTGTGTGGGACTGTGTCTTGTGGGTACAGTTGTACACCTCTGATCAGAGTAAAACTATTCGAATAACCGCGCCCGCGGTTATAGGCTCATTGGCCAAGACTCACCGTGATTAGTCTCACCCTAGATAATTGAGTTGCTTTCATAAAACTAGTGTGGTGGAAGGTGTCGAGTCCGGTCAACGTGGTTGAGTTGATCGGGGGTGACCGGTTAGCGTGGTGTAACGCTAGTCAGTGGAGACTGGTGAGCGTGGTGTAACGCTCATCAGTGACGCCTGGTGGTCGTGGTGTAACTTCCATCAGCGCAACCTGGTCAACGTGGTGTAGCGCTGATCAGGAAAAGCTGGTCAGCGTGGTGTAACGTTGTCCGGTAGTGACTGGTTAACGTGGTGTAACGTTAATCAATGGAGATCGGTTATCGTGGTGTAACGGTAATCGGAGGTGTCTGGTTAACGTGGTATAACATTAATCAGTGGAGACTGGTTGACGTGGTGTAGCGTCAATCAGCTGGGAATGGTTGGGCCTGGTTAACGTGGTATAACGTTAATCAGTGGAGAATTAATACTGTTAAATAAATCAACTTTTTACTATTTGCGAACTACTACCTTTTGCAAGTGCTTTTACGCAAAGTGAACCCTAGCTCATCTTTGTATCCTGTACATATGCATACTTGTGGGTGTGATTTGTTGAGTACTGTGGGTGGTACTCAGCCTTGCTCTATTTCCCCCTTCAGTGTTAGAGAACGCGTTTGACGAGGACCACTTGGAGGAATAGGCTGGCTCCGCCGTCAAGGTGCCTGTGGGATGGAAGCTGCTGCTCGACTTGATGTTCATAGACGTTGTTTTACTTTTTCGCTGCATTATGTAATATAAATTTTACTCTGTTTGTAAGACCCTCTGTATGGCAACTTGGACTTGTGTACCATGGCTTTCCTGGGCAGGGATTTAATACACATTAATGTTCAGAATTTCGGTGGCGAATTTCTGGGCGTTATAGAACTCCTGCTGCAGCTGCCTATGGAGGGTGCTGAGGTACAGCTACGAGAAGAACCGTGTCGACAGCACGACAAGTGAGTGCACGAATCACTATGTGCACTGACCTATAGATACTCCCGAAAGTCATCCTCTGCTCCTCTGCACTCTGCATGATCCCAACGTCTAACCATTGGAACGTCGCGTCCACATCAGTCTGAACTTAGCGTGCAGCGTCAGCCTTTTTCAAATGTTATTAAATATGTGTTAGAACCATGGACACGTACAAAAGAAATAACAAAGTGCAAAGAGAATGTGACTCACCGCACCGAAGTTTCGCATCAACCAATTGTACACTGACCTGAAACTTCTCTCAGCCGGCCTATCAATACCCTTAGCCGTTGAACTGAACTCTGATAGATCTACACCCTGTGGACCATACCTAACATTTCCTTGCCCATGAAATAACTGAAATACCACCTTATTTGACTTCTCTGTTGACAAAAAAAATAGAGTTAAACTAAGTACCAACATGCTCATCAGATCTAATACCGTGTAATCGACTTTTTATAACCACCATCTCTGAAAAATTATGTCGTCTAATAGGTTGACCTAAAAAACTACAGATCTACAAATGTAACAATTTATTTTCATATCGTACGCTACATGTAACTAGTATAATACTACACATACGACATCACTTCATGAATACGAATGGAAATTGCAAAGGGACACAAGGTTTTACCTATAGACGAGTCCGCAAATCAGTAGGGCTTCGCTACTTTCCTTGTCTCCCCTCTCAGCTCTCTCTTCTTTTTTTCTGGTATTTTTGAGAATTTTATGAATTTTTCAGAAGCCGGAAGGGGGTTTTATACCGAGCCAACAAAAAATTGCCCTGGTGGAGGGCGCTTTTGAGCACTTTTACAGGCAGCACCCTGCCTCCCGGCTAGACGGCCGCCATTTTGCAAGCGGCCCCGGCAAGGGGCCAGAAAAAAACTGCCCTCTAGGAGGGAGGCAAGGGGGCCGCCTGCAAAATGGCAGCCGTCCGGTGCCGCCTATAAAATGGCTGACGGCCCGATGGCCGCCCGTGGCGGTCGACAGTCGTCTGCCATGTCATCTAAAATGCCCTCCTAGAGGGCTTGGGGGTATAGATTTGTAAATTTTCAAAACTAAAATATACTTTTGTAAATATTTTTTAAAAAAATATAAAAATAAAAAAAATCCTCATCTCCTCTCTTGTATGCCTGCGGCTATAGCCATGCTCCCTCGCACCGGCACCCCTCCGCCTCGCGCCCGCATGACCGGCAATGGCTAGCAAGCTGGGGCGCATCACGCAGCCATGTCCCAACCCCTCCACACAACGCATCACCACTCGCTTCTCTTGTCCCCGTTGCATACGCGCGCACCCACCCTGCCTGCCGAGTGGCGGAGAGTAGAATAAGATACAAGCAGTTCAATTCGCTGGTTCCTTTCTCCCTCCCACTCGCTTCCCCCCACACCCCACCTGCACCAGCGATAAGCGCAAGTTGACGCCACACGTAGGGACGCAACCAGGCAAACGAGGGGGTCACTTGTTCCCGTGAATGGAAGGATCATATCACAGTATCACTCACCATCCACAACACCAGTCGCCCGGTCCGATCACCGTAAGTTGTGTGCGTTTTACTGGTACTCGCTTATCAAGCATGTTAGAGTTTATGTCGAATATATGTATGTAGTCTGTTACAGTTTAGTACTTAGAGTTATAGTAGGTGTTAAGGTAGAGTTAGAATCGAACTTTGTCCTAGGTTCTCTCTTAAATAGAGAGGTGGACCTATTGCAACTGCATGACGACTTAGCAGAAGGCGGTGAAAGGGAGCGGCTGGCCGGCGGCGTACTAGTCGTGGGTCGTCGTAACTCTTATACGCTATAATTATGCTGCATCGGGAAGGAGCACCTGTAATCAGTGTCCCGGGGATGTAGGCTTTGGCTGAACCTCGTTAACAAATATCGTGTTTCGATGTCGTTATCAGTTTTGGATCTCCTATGGCATTTTTCCGCGTTTAGTTTCCGACGTCGATTTCGGTGCCGGTTTTCTAACAAGTGGTATCAGAGCCTGGAGGGAGATCTATGGATAGAGTCACGATGGAGGTGCCCCACACCACACAGCCTACAAGTAATATCCAGGGAGGGGCATTGGCGCAAGATGGAGCACGGCGGTGATCAACGGATTGACCGGTGGATTTGGACACGTCAGGAGAGCAACCTGAACCGTTCGATGAGTTGCAATCGACAAGGAGGCGACCAGACGTGGAGCTCAGGTTGATGGCGGCTAAAGCGATTGGCGATTCAATCAATGGTGTCGGACATGTTAGGCGGGTGGCCCGAACTTTTCGATAAGCTACTTTCAATAGGGAGATGGTCAGACGTGACGCTCAGGATTGATTGAAGCTGGAGACGATAGGCACTTTTGATCGGTGGAGTCGAACACTCCGGGCGAGGTAGCCCAGGCCTTTCGGTGAGTTGCATTCGACAGGGAGATGGCTAGACGTTTTTTCCTAAAGCAAGTTCCCTACCAACTGTAGCAACCCCCTTTGCTAAAATTTGTCCTTTTTTAATGGATTTACTCGGCGGAACCCAAGGTTTTTGGTGCATACAAGTATTTTTGTTAGAGCGCCGATGGGTAATTAAAGGAATACTTATAGTCTTCCTGCAGGATCAACAACCATAGCTGCACGGAGTACAGCAGAATTCCTCAGTACAGTCATTCGGGGAACAAGTTAGGGCTTCGGCTCTTCTTTATCGGTAGTCTTTCTTGCTATAGGTAATGTCTTGACTTCATTGATGGTTGCAGGAACTGCTTCAGTTTCACAGGCCCCTTTAAGAACGATATGTAGTAGCTCATCCTAATTGAAGTATTTCATACTGGCGAGCATTCCTCCACTACTAAATTTTGTGGTTAATAAAATTTGTAAATCGGTGGTTCCTGTTTAGAGAAGAATCAACAGAATAGCTAATAGCATAAAAAGGGTCCAAGTAAAGTATATAGGAAAAGCTGATATGCTGCCTTGATGTTTCTTTGTCTCGAACCCCATAAGCGCTCGGGTCGTTTGGCAACTAGGAAACCGGCGTGGTGATTCGTTGGCTTCGGCTTGTGACTAGATTGACGGGCGATCAATCGGAAGTCGGAGCGGTTTGTGGTTGTCAGGCGAGCTGCGGGGCAAGGACCTTTGGTGCAGTAGGTGGTGGTGCAGGCGGTGGAACTCGATAGGCCGTCTCCAGCGAGAGGAGGTGGCGGTGATCCCAGGCAACAGCGGATCAATTTCATTGCTGGAGTCAACGGAGCTGTTTGGCAGTACAAGATATATCCAGGATCTATAGGTTGGCATGATGGAGATATATGAGAATCTGCGTCATTGAAGTGGAAGAGCAAGAGCTATCATGGTAATTTCTTCGAGAGACTTGGGGGCGACAGCAAACTTCTCAAAGTATCATGGGCTTAGTCTAAGGATGCGGAAGCGTGGATGTTGGATTTATTAGCTCGGCTCATAAGACGTCAAGGAAGAAAGGGTTCTCTTTGTAATGGTCTGGTGAATTTGAAATTGTCTATTTGGTGATGACGCTTGTTATTTGATCATGGAGTAGATAAAATCAAGTTTAAGACAGAAGATGGAGGTAAACATGTTCCTCGAGGTGTCAGGTATGTCTAGCTAAGAAGGAATTTAATTTTGCTTGGCAAGACGACTGTGATAATAGAAGAGAAGGTGGCGCAGTGTTGCAGGTAGAGTCCAGAAGAAGAAGTTACGGGGGATAGCAAAGTCTCTTGATGGCGGTGAGCCTGGTGTAGGCTCGTCAGGCGGCTCGGCGTGAGCAACAAAGAAGGAAACAACTCAAGTCCGGGTACACGGAGGTTCACATATGGAGCAAATACAAGTTGACTTGGCATATTCGACAAGGTGGAGTTTGTTAAAGTTTATGTCGAATATGTATACGTAATCGGTTACAGTTTAGGATTTAGAGTTGCAGTAGGTGTTAAGGTTGAGTTAGAGTTGAACTATGTCCTAAGTTCTCTTTTAAATAAGAGATGGATCTATTGTAACCGTACGGCGGCTTTGCAGAAGGCAGCGAGAGGGAGTGGCTAGCTGGCAGCGTACCGGTCGAGAGTCGTTGTAACTCTGATATACTGTAATTATGCTGGATCGGTAAGGAGTGTCCGTAATCAGTATCCTAGGGATGTAGGATTTGGTTGAACCTCGTTAATAAATATCGTGTCTCAGTGTTATTATCAGTTTTGAATCTCCTATGACGTTTCTTCCGCGTTTGATTTTTAATATCGATTTCAGTACCGGTTTTCTAACAAAGCAATCTCTGACTCGCTGCACGGCGTACGACAAAGCACGAAAATGAACGGACTCCACACGTCGCAGGAGACTTCACTTCAAAAGAGTACGTCTGGCAATCCAAGGTTGGGAGGATGAAACCGAATACATAGAGACAAAACAATCAATGGTAGTACTAGTTTTTTAGCGAGGAGAAAGTGATTCTGTTAATCAATTCGATTGTTTTATCAGTAGAGCCAATTGTTCTGAAATGTTGTTTTCCTAAATTCTAAGACGTCACCGTAATTTTCAAGACCCACTAGCCCTAGCTTTACAGATAGAGATTTTTTTTTTCCTTTCTCGTAGCAAATGAGGTACAAGATTTCTTTGTAGTTCAGCTGTTCCCTTCAGGAAACCCACCAACTCTCCCAAGAGTACTATATCAAGATAAGTACTCTTTGCTCTCCCCTTTGTTGCTTTTTAAATGTGATTCTGTTAATGATTATTGGTACGAAAAAAGGGTACAACGCAAGATTGATGTCTCACTGCTTTTTTGTCACATTCGCAACCGAAGACTTGAAGTATACAGTCCGGCGCTTTACGACTTCGAAAATATGTAAAGTTGTTTTCATGTACAAAGTAAAATAAACTTTGGTTCTGGTCAGTGCTGCATCGACCTCAGTATATTTTTGTGCTCGCTGTACAGAGATTTCAATGAGGGATACTTCTCTGAAATCAGAGACGGCGCATTTGGCAATATGCAGTATGTTAATGAATTCACGACTCAGAGAAATATAGTCAACGAATGACATGGATGTGTTAACAAATTAAACTTCTTGCTGAAGATACAGAATAGTCAGCACTCTGAATAATGCTTTGCCACACACTGCAATTGGTGAAGAAAAGGTGATGGAAACCAAGGAAAGATGACGTTGTATTTCATGCATTTTTTAAAACCAAGACAGGGCTTGTTTTTATTCTCCTTATCATGTAGTAGTATACACGAGCAGAACTATAGAATTCAGAACTTGAGACAAGATTAAAACCTAAAAAGCCTATGATTTCGCAAGAAAGGCTTATCCCTGGCGAAAACGCGAGAAATAATCATACAAATTGAGGAAAACTAAAGGTTCAGGTAAAAAAAGAAAAGGCTGTGTCTTTCAATACAAATATATATATATATATATATATATATATATATATGCAAATCAAACCATTTGACTCAGATCTCATGTTTGAACACGATCCCCACCACAATTATTATACAACAATTTTCCAGATAGTTACATTACAGCACTTTGCCTTTGCACTAGGAATCTTTCTAAAGAGGTTCTGAACTTTCCCCCCAAAAATATGACCAGGTAAAATAAAACTGGTTTCAGGCCAAAAGTGCAGACTGATCTACCACCTGCATCATTCGCATTGAAAAGGCAACAACATTGTCACAAGGGAAACGTATTCAGGAAAGGTCTCTGGAAAAGGCGCAACACGCAGCAATTTGGTGTTCAGATTGTTGCACACTGTATTCCCAAATCTTTATGTCCTCACATAACAAGCATGCAACTGAACTAACCTACCTCAATACAATATCTGAATAATATCCTGCACCAACTTAATTATCTCATCACCAACATAAATTCATAAAAACAACATTGCAAGGTCAGTGAAAAGTTTGGAAGGCAACACAGAGCGGTAGAAAGAAGGAAAGATACAAGTTTCCTCAACTGCATACTTTTTCAAAGACAAAAACTAGTACAAGAGGGAAGCAGCAGATGGACAACATGTGGAATGTAATTGACACCTCAACCCCTGTGGCTTGCCGATTGGCAATGGCAGAGCAGATTAGGCCGGCCTGCATCTCATGACTGCACGCAAATCATCTAGTGACCATCAAAATCAAGAACACGGAGTTCTTCTCTGCATTCCTGTTAATTCTACGCGTTTAGTGCGTGTAGAAAGATACAATGAGATGATGAAAAATCGTTTCTTGACGTTGGCCATGCCGTTCCATCCATGAACATCTCGAAGAGGATGTGGAAAAGAGACCAAATATTTTTCATCTCCTCCATTTTGGACCTCTCAGAAATACCAGCGACTTACTGATCTTTGTTTTCAGTTCGTTGGTCAGAGCGTTGATGGTCAGCAAGCCCTGAAACCGCGTATATATGTGTGTGCTTCAAGTCTCAGGCTTCAGTTTCGTCAGAGAAAACATCAAATATAGCTGTCTTATGTCACTCCATGTTTGTTTTATATGGCATAATGGAATCAAGAGCCCACAGAGACAAAAATATAGATATAGCTGCTTAATTATACTTAATTTTAATGTTGGCTTGCCAAAGTTGCCATCTTGCAAGGTAAAGAAATGATCTGACTTGTAATCAATATTTTCTCTTAAGTCACTAGCTGTCTCAGCAATCAGCAGAGCACACATGCCATGGAGAATCTGGATCTTAGCTGGGACTCTTGTTTGTGGCTTACATGGTTGGCAAGGCAAAGAAGACCTAGAAGAAACCTTATTTGGTGATGTCTGATGATGGCCTCCTAATCTAATACTTAAACAACAACCAATATCAATAAGATAGAATTTCTAATGAGTAATGAAACTATAAAGCGAGGTGTTTCTAGATCCGGAAACGCTCCTAGTATTCTTCCATGATCTCACTTCCTGAAAAACAAGTACAGTTTACTTGGCTATTTTCTCTGGTGAGTGAGATGAGCACAATGAACATCATTTTCTCCAACTTTACTGGACTTTGAAAGGCCTGGCTACATTGTAGGAGTTGCAGAAATGCCACATGAGAAATTAGCTTTGTTTTCACACGTTAGAAGGAAAAGATCATTAAGTAATTTCTTCCTTTCCTCTTGTAATCATACAACATAAGAAAACTGACCATTTGCTTACATGACACTGCGAAGATTGTGTCCATTAGGAAAAAAAATATAGAACTTTTTAAAAAAGAGATCAAATTAGATCATTTTCTATTACAATGGTGGACCCAGAAATTTTTGAAAGCATGGACAAAACTCATGATAACCAGCAACCGCCTTATTAATTAACAAGGGATGAATCTTTGAATGCAATGCAATGCAACAAAATTCTAAAATGCATAATATATATAGTTGTCACCAAAAGAAGCATATACAACAAGCCATGTTATCGGCAATCATAAGACATTTGATCATGTTACAATAAAAATATCAATCATTGGATCAAGGAGTTACTTATACGCATTTATTAGACGTCTCTTCCCCTCCTCTCTACCTTTAATTAGATACACGTCATCAGTAATCCTAAACCATTTGATCATGTTAGTACAAAATTATCAACCGTTGGATCAATGAGTTACTTATCTGCATTTATTAGTCGTATCTTCTTCTTTTCTCCACCTTTAATCTATAATAACTATATAGTTGTGTCTAGTAACATATTCTTACGAGAAATATGAACTAAATGGAAGATGAGCATACAATCTAATTACAGCATCAAAGTTAAATAAGCATGTAATGTTTAGATTTCATAATAGCACATATTTATTTTTATGAAAATTTCTATAAAATGGCTCTTTCAAAAAAATAAACCGTGAAGCAACATTATCAATTTTATACTTCCGTTTTCACCTATTAATTGTAAACTTCAATTATTATAATAATATAAATCTAATAAATCCCGCAGTAATGCGCGGGGTATTTTCTAGTATATAAAACAATTTAGCCACTAATTACAACTTGGCCCTCCAAAATAGCGCACCATAATTAACAAGGCATGCATTTCGCCTTCACAAGCTATTGATACACATCACAACACTAAAACAAAAGAAAGAAAAACACTAATAGTACATTCATACCAAACAACCAAGTCACCGAAACTTTTCTCCATTAATTTTTCTAAATGAAAAAGAAATAAAGAAAAAGTGAAGAGAAAAAAAGACACCAACCTTTAAACCCTCCACCTTCCCTCCCCTCCCCATTCCCCTTCTCCTCCTCCTTCCTCCTCACTCGCGCCAACAATGGTCGTCTACACAAACCCCTCCCCTCCCTCCTCCTCACCTCCAATCCAATGTCTCCACCTCCACCCCACCGCCTCCTCCTAGCCCTCCTCGCCGCCCTCCTCTCCCTGCCTCTCCTCCTCGCCTCCTCCTCCTTCCCCCTCCCCACCATCGCCATCGCCGCAGTGGAAACAAGAACTAACTCATCATCGACGCGGCAGCACCTCGCCTGCGCCCTCGTGTCGGCCGGGGCGGGGTACAGGGTTTCCTGCGCTAGCGTGTCGAACAGGTCGGCTGCACCGCTTGTGTACTCGTATGGAGGTGACGGCACCTGCTCGCCGTTTTCGGCGGTGGTCGCCGGGGATGGGTATTTGTGCTCGGCTGGGCCGACGTTGTCGCCGCCAATGTCCATGCGGTGGTGGGATCTGAACGAAGGGCATGGTGAGTCGAAGAGGGTGTATAGGGGGCAGGTGCTGTCCGCGGTGTCCGGCGGCGGGGAGGCTGTGTGCGGCCTCGCCGGGCAGAGGATGCAGTGCTGGAGGTGCCCGTGGGGGGAGGTGCCGGATCGGGGGGTGGGGTTTTCGGCGGTGGCGGTGGGGGGTGGGTTCGTGTGCGGGTTGGTGGTGGGGAGTGGGGAGGTCTGGTGCTACGGCGAGGGGAGGCGGTGGGAGGCGCCGAGGGGGAGGTACATGCTGCTGGCAGCCGGCGAGAGGCACGCGTGCGCGGTGGATGATGGAGGGGTGATGGGGTGCTGGGGTGAGGCTGCGGCGGTGGAGGCCGCGGCGCCGCCGAGGATGAGCCGCGCGGTGTCGACGGTGGCGGTGGGCGACGCGGTCACGTGCGTGCTGTGGGGGAACTGGACGGTGTCATGCTGGCCGGTGGGGGAGGCGTCTCCGCCGCCGGCGCTGGCGCAGCAGCAGTTCGTCGCGCTGGAGGCGAAGGGGAAGGTGGTGTGCGGGGTGCTCATGTCCGACTACTCGTTGCAGTGCTGGGGCGGAGGCGTCGCCGGCGGGGTGAGGAAGGTGTTCGACAAGGTCCTCCCGGGCCCGTGCGCGCCGTCGAAGTCGTGCTCGTGCGGTGTCTGGTCGGGCTCCGCGCAGCTCTGCGCCGGCAGCGGCGCCGACGGCGACGTGTCAGTTTGCTACCCCTGCGGCTACACTCCTCCGCCGATGGCGCTGACCCCGACGTCCAACTCGTCGTCGTCGACCTCTCAATCGAAGGGGAAGCATCGCCCGAGCAATCTGGCGATCGCGTTGATCAGCGCCGGAGCTGGGTCGGGGCTCGTGGCTCTCCTCGCCGCGCTCGTGACAGCTTATTACCTGCGCCGTCACCGGAGCAGCAGCTCCCCGGTCTCCGGGCGCATCCACGCCGAACCGACTGGCCCGGCGGCGCCTCGCGTGCAGCGGCGGCTCAGTGCGCTCCTCTCCAAGGGCCCGAACACGACGGTGGAGCAGTTCCCACTGGCGGCGCTCCGCGCCGCAACCGACTGCTTCTCGCCGCACCACCGCATCGGCTCCGGCAGCTTCGGCGGGGTCTACCGCGCGTCCCTCCCCGACGGCCGCGAGGTCGCCATCAAGCGCGCGGAGCGCCGCGACGCCGGCGGCCCTTCCTCCTCCTCCGCCGCCGCGGCGCGGCGCATCGACCACGAGGCGGCATTCGTCTCCGAGCTCGCGCTCCTCTCGCGCGTCAACCACAAGAACCTGGTCCGCCTCCTCGGCTTCTGCGCCGACGGCGGCGAGCGCATCCTCGTGTACGAGTTCATGCCCAACGGCACCCTCCACGACCACCTCCACAAGCGGCCGCCGCCGCTGTCCCCGCCGCTCGCCTCGTGGCCGGCCCGCCTCCGCCTCGCCCTCGGCGCCGCGCGCGGCATCGAGTACATGCACACATACGCCGTGCCGCCCATCATCCATCGCGACATCAAGTCCTCCAACATCCTCCTCGACGCCTTCTGGACCGCCAAGGTCTCCGACTTCGGCCTCTCGCTCCTCAACACCTGGCGCCGGCGCGGCGCGGCGACAATGCGGCGCCGGCGAAGACGACCCGTGCGTGACGGCCGGGACGGTGGGGTACATGGACCCGGAGTACTACCGGCTGCAGCACCTGACGGACAAGAGCGACGTGTACAGCTTCGGCGTCGTGCTGCTCGAGCTGCTGTCCGGGTGCAAGGCCATCCAGAAGTACGAGGGCAGCGGCTCGCCCAAGAACGTCGTCGACATGGCCGTGCCGCACATCGAGGACGACAGGGTGCACAGGGTGCTCGACGTACGGCTGCCGCTGCCGACGCCGTGGGAGATGGAGGCCGTCGCCTACGTCGGCTACCTGGCGGCGGACTGCGTCAGGCTGGCCGGCCGCAACCGGCCCACCATGAGCGAGGTGGTGGGCGTGCTCGAGCGGGCCGTGGCGGCGTGCGACGAGTACGAGGACGGCGGCGGCGAGCCTGCGCTGTCGCGATCGTGCACCGATGGGTCGACGGCGACGTGACGTGGCATGACGACGGAATGCCGTTGCATTGTTGGCCTCCCTTGTGCAAGAACAATGGGGGAGTTTTCTTGAGGATTTGTTTTTCAGTTTTTGTTTGTTCTTGTTATTGCTAGCATTAGTCACACATAACATTCATTAGTATTTTATAGAATCAAAATTTTAGCGTAAATGGTTTTTCTACATTGTTTGATCTGAAATATTTTTGGGTTTTCTCGTTCCCTTTCTTTATCTTTTCTGGTCCTAATATATTCAAGTCTTCTCATCATCGAGATTTTTCCCGCAATAATTGTCTTCAATTCATGGTGATGGCTTAGTGTAGAGCTACATTAGCCAGCTATAACATTATAGTAGTTGCAAGCATATATCAAATAAATTAACAAGACTAGTAAAATGTAGTACTATAATATTAGAGTAGTTGCAAGTACATATCAAATAAATTGAAGAAGTTGCAAAAAAAATATGTAACTATACATGTCCTTGTACAGAATGTATATTAAATATTTTTAAAATACATCATTACATTACATGTTTTAAAGACATCTCACTTCTCATATAACAATTTTGTACACAATCGTAAATTCTAGAATAAATTACTACTACCAACATTCATACACCATAAATAACAAACTGTAGCTGTTGTCATCACCCATGTATTCTGATGTGTTGACTATATAACCATAACCTAATCAACCACTCGCTATTAATTAGCAAACAACATAAATCATTAACCATAGGGATTTTGAGAAATTTTCAACGTACTATCATATTGCTAACAAGTGTGCAATTCATAGTACTAGTTGGTGTGCAGTAGTTGTTGTGGTTGAGAGGTTTTTCCTCTACGCAATTAACTTAAGAACAAGTCAGGGAGCAGTACTGATGCTGTATAGTGGAGTCGTACCAAACAGCCATTCACTCTCATCTCTTCAGTCCTCATCAATGATCAAACTTCTCTCCTCCATTTCGTTTTCTTTTTTCCTTTTTCTGAATTTTTTTTAGGCAGTGAGGCACCTCACCAACCAACGCAAATCCCGGACCGGCCATTGCCTCTCTGGTGTCAAAACTCAAACACATAGGTGAATTCATTTGGAATGCATCGAATTATCCATCCAACACATGGAGAAAATTTTCATGCTGGTTTGCTGATTTGATAGACAAGAATATGATCCGGTCAGTGACAGGTTCTGGGTGGCTCATTTGCGTGCTGGAGATGGAGATTTGGAGTGGATATTCCCTTTTTACAGACCTAGATAGCTATGATAATGAGGTGTAGTCAGCAGTGAACTCAACTTGCCTGCTTCGTTTTTGTTTTCGTTTTCATTTTCGTTTTCCTTGTCCATTGTAACCCTCCCTCTACTGTATGTAGCTTTTGTCCCATTGAAACTTTAAAAGTGAAAAGTATGAAATTTCCGTGGAATTCTTGTGTTACAGTTAGGCATTCGTAATGTCATGTATACTTTTTTTTTTAGATAATGACAATATATTTTACAAATTTGGTCTCTTTATATTATGCACATAGCCACAAATCAAAAGATAAAAGCACACTGCAGTCATGCAGAATGAAAATATAGTTGTTGCGTATATGTAGTGGTTGGTTATGCTCTGACCATATGAGATGTTTGCAACGAGATTCATGCAAGTATCCAATACAACACAAAGTTTAATCGGTTCTTTAATTACTGTTTATTATCGGCTTAATTCTGGCCACACAAAGAACACTTTTTTCTTTCAGAAAAAAAAGGAACAAGTAATACATTTTCTTTCAGGACAGACCAGAGCTCCGCGCTGCGCTTATCACCACCATTGTTGTTTACAATATCTTCCCTCTTGATTCTCGGATCTGACATTCTCATTCTGAGATTGTGACAACATGCATACATCTGATCAGTGATCATCTTCTTGGCATTTGCAGAACCTGCACCACTGAGATTGGACCTAACCGAAATCCGCCGTCGAAATGACCCGTCAGATCAAGAACTTGCCTGAATCTCTGAAGAAACACCGCGCCTACCTACCTACCTACGTACGTACCTACCCCTGAAGCATCAGAGCCCCATGCAAATGGTCCTGAAATTAGCTAAAAACCCACACATGTTACTGATTCGTTTATGGAGCTCTGTGTGCAATCTGCAGCCTCAAAGTCTCAGCTTTCTCCGGGAGTTGTTAGGGTTCTGGCATTTTCTTGGCTGATGGGAGTCCATTGAGGTGACAGGGGTAAACCGTTTCAGTTCATTGCTGCCTAACATTTGCTGACCCCGGATAGGATGGAGTTCTTGGCGTCCGAAATTTCGCCACAAGGCTGGAGAAAGCAAACTTTGAGTTCTTGATAGGATATTTCTGTCCTTCAACTACATGAATTCAGAAGAAGGATGAACTTTACCATGTTGCAGCTACTAAAATATGTGCAAAATAGTTCTAAAATATAAGCTGTATTAACTTTTTACACGATCTCTAATATTATACTTTAATCATTAATTTCTTCCATAATATATTATTAACAGGTACAAAGTTAACATCATATAAAAACATATTCAAATACGAATATAATGATACTACATATATGACACTAGACACATATATTTTTAATTCTTTTATTAGTTAAAAATTTTTAAATGTTAACTGGCTGAAAATAAGGACGTCTTATATTTTAGAACGAATGGAGTATATTCTATAAGATTAATAGATAAAATAGAATCAATCAAGGTTTGTGTCTGATATGGTTTCCTCCATATCTCTAGTAGACTCATGGAACAAGGCACTGAATTTTAGCCTTTAATTTGGTAGCCCTTCTTGGAATTAATACTGTTCTGAACACTGTGGTGAACCGAACGAACCTTCTAAAATGAAATGTAATAAAGTAGTTTGGTGTACTTAATCCATAAAAAACATGGACAGTTCAACACTTGCAGTGCAAATTTTATCCCCCTTCAGCGGCTGCAGATTAAGAGAAAATCCTTAGCCTACACATAATCACCTTAAATCATTGTGGAATTGGATAAGATTACTAACCGATTGAGGCGGAGCCCATCGGTGCCGTGGTTGAGATTGTCGGCGGTGTGGTAGGCCGCCAGTCGACTTGTGGGTGCCGTTGCCCCTCTGGTTGCCACCTGCACTGGCTGATGATGGAGAAGGAGATCGTCCTTTGGTCTCCTTCTAGGGGACTTAAGATCGGCTAGGGTTTTTGGGATTGGCTTAGCGTGCGATAGATCGGTTTCTATTCACGCGCCGTAACCCCTTTTAACTTTTGCGCCGGAAGAGATCGGGGGCGATTCCATTAGAGAGAAAAATGGCGCTACCGATCATTGCGCGTGCGTGGAACTCGTTCCACGTTCATTAACGACGCGTGGGAGTGGGTGGGCCAAGCCCACACGCCTTACCCTGGCTTAGTGGCCATTAGATCAATCAACATTCTCCCACTTGATCTTAAGACTAACGAGTCCAGTCTAAGTAGTATAGTGAACTAAGATAATATGTCGTAGCGGTCAATGAAACGCCACTACAATAACAGTATCTATAGTCACCAAATTACCTCGATAGGAAACAACTTACTCTTATAGGGTATTGATTGATCCTTATGCCCCTATTCTAGAATTACACTTATAGGCTATCTACTAATCTCATGCCGGCAATATGCTCATTAAATAAATTGGGTGGTAGGCCTTTAATGAACAGATCCACGAGCATTAACTTAGTGCTTATGTGCTTAACCTTAATTGTTTGATTCTAGATTATATCTTTTACAACGAAATACTTTATGTTAATATGTTTCACAGCATCACTTGACTTGTTGTTACTCGAACAGAAAACTGTGGCTTTATTGTCGCAGTATGTAGTGAGTGGTTTAGAAATGTTGTCTACCACTCTTAGTCCCGGAATAAAGCATTTAAGCCATACAGCCTCCCCAGTTGCCTCATAACATGCTATAAACTCAGATTGCATCGTCGACGCTGCAGTGAGAGATTGTTTGGAGCTTTTCCATGAAATGGTTCCTCCTGCAAGAGTGAAGACATAGCCTGATGTAGATTTTTTAGTGTCTACATATCCTGCAAAATCAGCATTTGAATAACCAACAAATTCAAGGTTATCAGACTTTCTATAAGTTAGCATGTAATGCTTAGTGCCTTGCAAATAACGCAGAACTTTCTTAACAGCCTTCTAGTGGTCTAAACCTGAATTAGACTGATACCTGCCAAGCATTCCGATCACAAAAGCCAAGTCCGATAGCGTACAGACTTGTACATACATTAAGCTTCCGACAGCTGAAGCATACGGAATCGACCTCATCTAATCCTTCTCTAATTGATTCCGCGGACTTTGAAATAAACCAAACTTATCGCCCTTAACAATTGGTATAGGTGTGACAGAGCACTTACTCATATTGTATCTTTCAAGTACTTTGTCAATGTATAACCTCTGAGATAATCCTAATACTCCTCTAGACCTGTCTCGGTGTATCTTAATACCCAAAACATATGAGGCTTCACCAAGATCTTTCATGTCGAACTTAGAGGACAAAAATGTCTTAGTCTCATGTAGCAAATGCTTATCGCTGCTTGCTAATAGAATATCGTCCACATAGAGTACTAAGATCATAAACTTATTACCCTTATATTTTATATAAATACAATTATCCATTTCATTCTCCTTAAATCCGAAGTTCTTAATTATATCATCGAATTTAAGGTACCATTGTCTAGACGCTTGCTTAAGACCATAAATGAATTTCTTTAGCCTGCATCCCATATACTCCTTGTCTTTCATGACAAAACCCTCTGGTTGTACCATAAAAACCTGCTCATGCAAGTCACCATTAAGAAATACAGTCTTGACATCCATCTGATGTAACTCTAAATCATAATGAGCTACAAGTGCCATGACCACTCTAAAGGAGTCCTTCTTAGAGATCGGAGAAAATGTTTCATTATAGTCTATTCCCTCTCTCTGAGAAAAACCCTTGGCTACGAGCCTCGCCTTAAATCATTCGACGTTTCCCTTGGAGTCATACTTAGTTTTGTAGACCCACTTACAGCTATTGTTTTAACTCCTTTGGGAATTTCTACTAAATCCTAGATATCGTTAGCACCCATAGACTTTAGTTCATCTTCCATGGCATCAAGCCACTTGGATAAATTCTCACTAATGATGGCTTCCTTAAATGAAGTGGGATCATCTGCTTTCTCAATGTCTTCTCCAGTAAAGATCTCATAATCACTAGGAATGGCAGATCTCCTCTCCCGCTGTGATCTTCTTAGTTGTTCATCTGGAATTCTAGCGGGCTGAGGAATTTGCACATCAGTGTGTACATCATTTTATGCTACAAGTTCATTAGTACCCTCAAGTAGAGATGGATCCACATAAGAGGATGCCTGTGGCACTTACTGAAACATAGACAAATTTTCCTGTTGGATAACCAGCATGGTGACACGGATTTTCTCAAGGTCCAACTGTCTATCCTGTGAGCTCCCACAGATTTGATCATTTTCTAGAAAGATGGCGTGTCTTGTTTCCATGAATTTATTGACATGGTCTGGGTAATAAAAATGATATCTCTTAGATCTTTCTGGGTATCCAATGAAGTGATAGCTCATAGTTTTAGGGTCTAATTTCTTTAGATATGGATTAAAAGGTCTGGCTTCAGTAGCACATCCCCATACTCTTAAATAATTTATACTCGGCTTTCTACTAGTCCATAATTCATAAGGTGTCTTAGGTACGGACTTAGTAGGTACCCTATTTAGTATATGAGTGGCTGTCTTTAATGCCTCCATCCATAATTTCATAGACAGGCTAGAGTGACTAAGCATGCTACGCACCATGTCCATTAGTGTGTGATTACGACGCTCCGCAACTCCATTCTGTTGTGGTTCACCGAGCATAGAATATTGGGCAACTATGCCATTTTCCTATAGGAACTTAACAAATGGCCCTGGAATTTGCCCGTATGGAGTACTTTTCCCATAATATTCTCCTCCTCGGTTTGAGCGCACTACTTTAATTTTAACATTATGTTGATTTTCTACCTCAGCCTTAAAAATCTTAAACTTATCTAGTGCTTTAGACTAGTCATTAATGGGAAAAATGTAGCCATAACAGGAAAAGTTATTAGTAAATATAATGAAGGAATCAAAACCGTCTACTGATGTCACTAGGAAGGGTCCACAAATATCCGTGTGGATTAACTCAAGAATCCCCGTACTCCTAGTGGCCCCTTTATTAATTGCTTTAGTGAATTTGCCTTTGATACAGTCTAAGCAGGGATTTTCCTCAGTGAAATCTAATGGTTGAAGTATCTCATCTTTAATGAGACGCTCCAACCTCCCTTTCGAAATATGGTCTAAACGACAGTGCCATAGTTTCGGTGAGGTCTTATTTATCTTAACATGATTAGCAACATCACACAAAATTATTGCAGATTCATCAAGAGAGAGCAAATAAAGTTTGCCTCGTTTGAAAGCAAGGCCCACAACCTCATTATTAAACTTAATAAAACATTCAATATCTTCAAAATCAACTCTAAAGCCATGTTCCGTTAAACAAGCAACAGAAATAATGTTCCTTTTGACGGATGGAACATAAAGAACATTATGTAATAATAGCTTGAAGCCTTCTCCTAGAACTAAAGGAAGATCTCCAATAGCCTCGACATGAAGTTTATTACCATCTATCACTCTAAGACTTCGCTCCCCCTTTGTGATAGTTCTCACGGAACGTAATTCCTGAAATGAATTGGTGACGTGCACAGTTGCACCTGAGTCAATCCACCAAAAACCAGAGGCATAATTCATATAGAGTGCATCATCAACATAAGAGATAATATCAATAATAACATTACAATGTTTAGCAAGCCACTTCCTAAAGCCATTACACTATTTCTGCATGTGCCCAGTCTTTTGCAAAACTTGCACATTACGTCATTAGATATAGGCGTACCAGATCCAGATGAAGCACCTTGGGGTGACTTAAACTTCCCCTTAGGCTTAGGCTTACCAGTTTTAGGTCTCTTGCTGGTTTCACCTACACAAGCTTCATCAGCCTTCCTCTTTTCCTTATCAGACTTAGCGAGGAAAACCTGTTCCTTTTGCCTTTCTGCCTTTTGATGCTCCTCCTTCTCCACGGAGTGAGATATGAGTTCGGCAATGGACCATTTGTCCTTCTGAGTATTGTAGTTAATCTTAAATGGATCGTAATTCGGTGGCAAGAAACTCATGATGAAATGGACTAGAAAGCCATCAGAGATAGCCATATCCATACTCTTTAATTGTGCTGCCATGTTGGTCATAGACATGATGTGCTTTCGCACACTCCCCTTTCTGTCGTAACGAGAGGTGAGCATCCTCATGATGAGAACACTGGCATAAGTCGTAGATGAGCCTTTAAAATTTTGCTCAATATTAGTCATATACCTCTTGGCAGTGTCAGCATCGGAAATGCCGCCTCTGATGCCAGGGGATAGTGAGTTCTTAATGACCATTAAACTCATGTGATTCGTCTTCTCCCATTTTTCCGCCTTCTTCTCATATGCCTTCTTAATTGCATTAGCGGCACTAGTGGGAGGGGCAATGGGTGTTTCCTCGCGTAAGGCAACATCATAATCAAGTAGCCCAATGGTAATGTTCACCCTCTCCTTCCATTCCTAGAAGTTGGTGTCATTTAGTTGCTCAATACTGTTTATTTGAGCAACGACATCATTAACAGCTAAAATTAACGATAAAACATTAGTAAACAGCGAAAAATATATATAATTAACCCTACGTTGGTTTGGTTAATCATACACAAGAAAAATTATTCTACTTCATAATTCCGTTAGGCAAAATGAAACGAAATTTGAATTTATCGTTAATAATAATGTCCCAAGCCATAACTCCGTTGGGTCGAAATAACGAAGGAAATAAATAAAATATTCCAACTAAATTTCCCGTTGGTTCCATTTAGTTGGAAATTAATTCTAATGTAGAAATATAAATTTTACTTTAATTTATAGCATTAAGAAATGGCTTAAAAGAAATTAAATCGCAATATATAAATCATAAATTAATAATTATGACTTAAAGAAATTAAATCTCAACACATAAAATATAAGGAAAAAATTACACAAATTTAATGATATCATAATAATTTTACTGTAATTTAAAAGCACCAAGAAAATCTTAAAAGAATTAAATGTGCTTATATAAATTAACCAAGGAATAATTGAAGAAATTAAATAAAGGACATATTTGCCTTGCGGCCCATCAGTCCCCTCGGCCCATTACTGTGCCCCCTCCCCCCCGGCGCGCGCGGCCCTCATGCGCGCCGCAGGTGGCCTAGCTCACGGCTGCGCAGCCTAGGACTCCCGCAGGCCCACGCGCCATCGCCGTTAGATGTAAATGAACGGCCAGCATCATTCGGCGTGGCGCTGGCTGAACGGCGACCGTCGAAATCTCATCCGACAGCTAGAGATCAGCGTCGTCGCAACAAAATCGCCGCTTGCCCAGGCGCAAAACCCTAATCCCCATTTCGATCCCCTTTCTTCCCGATTTCCTCGCACAAGAGTGAGGGCCGACGCCGAGCGGAGTAGCGGCGGCCATGGCCCGCGGCGGTCTCAAGCCGCGCGCCGTGGTGTCCCTCGCCGCCATCGTGCTGGTTCTCCTCCTTGGCGCGGCGCACGGCCGCGCCGGGCGAGCCACGGCCCCGCGCGGCCAAGGAGGCAAGGCACAGGACCGGTCCAACACGGCGGCAAGGCGAGGACGATGAGGTCGCATGGAGGCGGGTTCGCGGCGCAACCTCAGTGAGGAGGACCTCCGGTAAGTCCACTGAGTTCCGCCCTTCGGTTGTACTTGATTTGGGAATTTCTTGATTCGGGATTTAGGGGAAAATTTCTTAGGGTTTTGGGAGTTTCGGCCGAAAGGGATTTGGGGATTTCTTAATTTTCTTATCCCAAATTTGACTCCCCTACTTCTAATTGCTGCCCAAACCGAAGCCAATTAGCTAAAACCACGGCCTTAGGGCTTCAACCGGGATGATAGACATATGTGGTGGTTAAGGTTCGCTCTGATACCACAATATTCGTTCTTAGGATTACTCTAATCCTTAGCCTACACATAATCGCCTTAAATCATTGCGGAATTGGATGAGATTACTAACCAGTTGAGGTGGAGCCCATCGGTGCCGTGGTTGAGATTGTCGGCGGTGTAGTAGGCCGTCGGTCGACTTATGGGTGGCGTCGCCCCTCCAGTTGCCACCTGCATTGGCTGATGATGGAAAAGGAGATCGACCTTCGGTCTTCTTCCAGCGGACTTAAGATCGGCTAGGATTTTCAGGGTTGGCTTAGCGTGTGATAGATCGGTTCCTATTCAAGTGCCGTAGCCCCTTTTAACTTTTGCACCAAAGGAGATCGGGGGCGATTCCGTTAGAGAGAAAAACGGCACTACCGATCATTGCGCATGTGTGGAACTCATTCCACGTTTATTAACGATACGTGGGAGTGGGTGGGCCGAGCCCACACGCCTTACCCTGGCTTGGTGGCCATTAGATCAATCAACACATGGTCAATTGGTCATCTCAACCTGGCTAATGGATTAGTCTTCTATACTCATAATCCATGAAAAATGTTTAGCAACGGTAGTTATTTAGTGACAATCTTGACTTTTTGACAAAGTATAACTTCCGTCCTCTGCACCAACTAACTAAGGATACATACAGTCATATTTGTAGACACCGGAATTTAAGCCTTGACGGTTTTTGACTGCACTTTAGTATCTGAAAAAAGAGGCACAAAGCATGCCTCGATTGTCTACCACTCCAGAAGAAGCTGAGATCGTTTTCTGCAATTCTTACAAAGAGATCATAAAATAAAACGCAGGCATCAAAAGAACAGTTGAACTGCAGTTCAGTCAATCCTGAAAACTCAGTCTAAATAAACTCTGGCGGGCCTAATCTTTCGCAGTGCTTTACGCATGCATTCTACACACAACAACTCCTTTGCTTTCTCCATCACAAATTAATTCAGAAACCGTGCCTCTCTGTTCAGTAAAGATGAAGAGATCATTAATTTGCTGATGAGCAATGCAACACCCTGATGCATCGTTGTCTCATCCTACAGCTAATCACATTCCTATCAGGGAGTGACCTGTCAATATTGCTCTGCGTTTGCGTTGTGCTTAGCTTTGTTGACCCGGGGGTTTTCCCTGATCTCGCAACTCGAACCGAGAAAAGCAGTAGAGGAATCATCTCACCTACCAAGGGTTTTTATTCCTCCTAATCATTCTCCATTAAGGATAACTTGTCAGCTTTAGCATTTGATGTGGACAGAAATCTCAAAATCTACAAGCTGCAAGAGGTTGTTTTTTTTATGTAGTGTAGTTTGTTATGGTGGCTTGCTTATTGTGACATTCTTTTGTACTTGTATATTTGAGTAGGAATTGACAAGTGCTAATAGCAATGGTTTAACAATATGGGATGCTTAAAACTTTGGACTTCTGCTGAAAATTAAGGACCTAGGCGGCTAATAGAGCTGACTATAACTACTAACCACCCTTCCCCTGTCGCTTCACACTGCAAACAAATGCTCTTAAAAACAATTCTTTTTCTCAAAGATTAATCAAACAAATTTTTTTCTTAAAAAATAATTCTTGAATTGGAGCCGGCTCATCTGCTTAGCTATTCAAATTCCAATATGAAATTACAGATTTTTTTGCGAGGAGGAAAATTAATCAAATTACAGATTGGATAACTATATTTCCAAGAAGATTGTAGCAAAACTGAAACCTTGCATCCTGCTGCAACTCCAAGACAGCACTGCAAAAATAAGCCCTTTTGGCGTTTATTTATGATCCTGGATTACTGAACAAAGAGAAAAGAGCAGAGCAAAGTCTAATTGGGCTTGAGCCTAGTGCAGCCCAGAGGTTTTTGAAGATTAGATAGCCCAGAAGTAAATAAACTTTTAGCGCCTCACAAATTGGGCCAAATTATGATTTGGGCCAATACCCCAATTATTCCACCCAAAGGGCCGGCTTTAAGTGGGGCCCACTCGGCCTGATCAAGCTGTACGTCAGGCCACGTGGGTAACTGCTTCTCCGAGCCCAATTTACGTGTCACCTGGTACCCATCACCTATTCATTTTCTCACGTGACAATTAATTAAGTAAAATCAAGGAAGGAAAGGTGGAAGGTATAATTGCGTGATGCCCCTCACCTTTAAACCGATTAACATATCTCACCTTTTCGTCCTCTTTTTAGAGCGCGTTTGGTAGGGATTCTCGGGGCTGATTCTCAATCGGATCAATTGGAGCTGAGCCAAACGGGTAAAAAATTCCCCCGATTGTGGGCACCCGATTATTCTGCACTATAAGAGGTAATTGGTACGACAACGCGAAATATCTAGTTGGATGGGATCTTGAATAAAAACCAAATAAAACTGTAACCATCCAACCTCATCGCAGCCTTGTCACACAAATCACCAAATATAATGCAAAACAACCGAACGCCAAACTAAGAACACAAGAGATATTTGGAAGAATAGTTACACCAGTCCACACGGCGAGATATGCCCGTCAAACCACACGAAGGCGGCGACCAAACACGATACATATCTCTGAGGACATGGTCTATGGTTGAACTATTCTCCATGCATCACAACTGTTCTAAGTCTATACTCATGCAGACTAGCCCCAGGAAAATTGCTAGTCCACACTTTCATCTCTAGCAATGGTATATAATAAGTGGTTGTACAAGTAAGTAAACTAAATTTTCTACATCAGAGTTACATAGGCCAAAAGGCCAAATAATATGATTCAGCGGAAGCTTGTCTACCCATACCACAGGCAATCCGACTAGGGGTACACCCCCTAAAGAATCAATCCTGAAGAAGCAACGGAATCCCGTAGCACTCAACCTACAACCAGGTTGTCGGCGAAATGGGACTGGGGTCCCCCTGTCCCCGGGAACGCGAGGGTCTTCGGCCACGGAAAATACTCCGGAATCCACATTTTGCGCAAGAGGAGACCGGCTACGGCCGCTCCCCCGCCAGGTATCCAGGGGCCCGGGCACTGGCCGGGCCCGGACGAGCATCCCCCAGACCCGGGCGCCGGTCGCCCCAGACCCGGGTGCCGATTCCCGACTGGGCTGCTCTCGGGTGCCGACTGCTCCCGGGGGCCGATGCCCGGCCACGGGGCCGATGCCCGGCCACGGGGCCGACTGCCGACTGCCCCGGAGCCGACCGTCGACTGCCCCGGAGCCGATGCCGACTCCCCCGGTGCCGACTGCCCCCGATCGCCTCGGCCCCGAGTGCGGCCCCGAGTGCGGCCCCGAGAGCCGATTGCCTCGGCTTTCTGGTCCGATCTACCCGAAGAACTCTAGCGGACCAACTCTCCTTGTAAACTCCGCTCCACATTCATCTCTCTCTCTCTCATAGTACAAAACACAGGAGTAGGGTATTACGCTCCGGCGGCCCGAACCTGTATAAATCCCCCCGTCTCTCCCGCGTGGTCACAACAGATCGGACGGTCCGGACCCGATTCGGACGGTCCGGACCTTTCTGTCTCCAGCTCGGGCCCCTCTGTTTCTGTCCCGAGCGTTGATTCATCTTCTTCCACCCGAAGTCGGCTTCGCCTGAGGACTACTCCCCTGGCCGAATCTCAAAAGGGGGGTCTCCCGATTTCCCGCCGTCGAGGTTTAATCCTCCGACAGCTGGCGCGCCAGGTAGGGGGAGTTTCCTTTTCAGGTGATACGCCGGCGCCTTCGGCACCGACACTCTCCATGGCAGGGGGGCACCGACCGCGGGACTCGGACGAGGAGTCCGGTGGTTTCACCCCGCCGGACAATGTTAGCCCTGTGACAAGTCCGCCGCGTCCCCCTTCATCTTCCTGAGGGCACGCGGCCCGTACCTGACGGACCAGGCGTGCCCCGCAGCGGCCAGGTCCCGCAGCCTCAGCCCCTTCCCTCGCAGAGGGGGCCGGCAGGTGCCCCGCCGGGTCTGCCGCGGCTTCGTCCATGAGGCGCGAACAGGCGCGCCGCACCACGGCGTGCCGTGAACTCGACTTCCAGACGGCGACGCTGCAAGGAGCCCTCCTCGCAGCAGGAGCCCTCCTGCGCCACCCCCCGGTTTTTACCGGGGGCGGAGGCCAGGAGCGGCAGTGGCTGGATGAGGTCGCCAACCTGATAAGCACGGCCCATCGCGGGGTCGCCACAGACCGCCAGGCAGGAGCCGGGAGCACCGGCCGCACGGCTTCTAGTGCGAGCCGGCCTACTGCCCCGAACCGGAACCAAGCCCGGGGCACTCCACCTCGCTTCGCGCCCGGGGCCAACAGAAGCCCTGGCGATCTCCGTACCCGGTTAAATCGGATGCGGGACCAAGAGGACGCCCGGGTCACATTGGAGCGACGGCGCGAACGGCGCACTGACGCCGCCAAGCACTCCGAGGGCCAGGCCTCCAGCTCCAACTTGCCAACGGAGACCCGTTATTCATCGCCCGAGCCCGCGCAGTATGGCGGCTCGGGCTGTTTGGAGCTCTCCCCGGGTCTCCGGCAGGTCCTTTGGCCGGCCAGGTTCCGGCTGAACTTGCCGGAGAAATACGACGGCTCCGTCGACCCTGCGGAGTTCTTGCAGATTTATACCACCACCATCCGGGCAGTGGGCGGCGACGAGAGGATAATGGCGAATTATTTTCCCGTCGCCCTCAAGGCCCAGGCTCGATCCTGGATGATGAACCTCCCTGAGGGATCCATCCGCTCGTGGGAGGGTCTTTGCCACCAGTTCGTGGCAAACTTCCAGGGCACCTTCCCGCGCCCTGGCACCGAGGCGGACCTTCATGCCCTACGTCAAAGCAGGGACGAGACGCTGAGGCATTTTTTGCAACGCTTCAGCCAGGTCCGTAATACCATCCCTCACATTGCCCCGCACGCGGTCATCCACGCGTTCCGTTCGGGCGTACGCGACCAGCACATGCTCGAGAAGTTGGGCACCCACGACGTCCAAACCACGGCCGAGCTGTTCGGCCTCGCCGATCGTTGCGCCCGCAAGAAGGAGGCCCGGACGTGGAACAAACCGCGCCCCGAGACTCCCGGCCAGGGTCCCAGTGAGGGCCCCGAGTCCTCACGTTCCGCGTCACGCCGGGACAGGAGGAAGCGCCAGAAGGAGGCGGACGGGAACTTCGCCTTGGCGGCGACGGGCGGCCCCCAGCGCGACATGACCCGTGGGGACGACAACGGCGGCAAGCGGCCAAAGGCCGCGCGAGCGCCGCCCCCACCGGCGGCGGCCCGGAAGTGGTGCTCCGTCCACGAGACGGACCATCACGACCTCACGGAGTGCCGCGCCGTCCAGAACCTGGCGGAGCGCACCAAGAAAATCCAGCAGGAGCGGCGGCAGGCCAAACCCGCTCCCGATGCGGAACAGCCTCTCGAGTTCCAAGAACCCGAGCATATCGTCGCCACCCTCGACGGCGGGGCGCACGCTCATTCCTCGCGCCGTGGCTTCAAGGCCATGAGGCGCGAGCTGTTGGCCGCCACCCCGGGCCCAGCGACGTCCCGCAAGCTGAAGTGGTCGGGCACCCCGATCACCTTCGGCCCTGCCGACCACCCGGCCCGGGTACCCGGGGAAGGGCAGCTCGCCCTGACTGTCTCCCCCACCATATGTAACGTTAAGGTGGGTCGCGTCCTCGTCGACGGGGGTGCCGCCCTCAACATGCTTTCCCCCGGAGTCTTCGAGAAGCTCAAGGCCCCGGGGACGAAGCTCGTGCCCTCGTTGCCCATTATTGGGATTACGAAGGGCCTGACTTGGCCTCTTGGCCAGGTCTCGTTGCCCGTCACCTTCGGTGACCGTGACAACTTCCGCACCGAGCGCGTCATCTTCGACGTCGCCGAGTGCAATCTCCCGTACAACGCGGTGCTTGGGCGCCCCGCGTTGGTAAGGTTCATGGCGGTTACGCACTACGCGTACCTAGCGATGAAGCTCCCGGGCCCCTCGGGCCCGATAACTGTCCTCGGGGATGTGAAGGCCGCCCTCTCGTGAGCGGAGCAGCGCGCGGCCGACATCACCCCTACAGCTCCCGACGCGGCGGGCGGCGCGGGACCCTCGCTATCCCGTGCCCCCAAGGCGCGCACCGTCGCCAGCGACGTGGAGCCGATCAAGGAAGTCGCCCTCGACGACGACCCGTCCCGGACCGTCAGGATTGGTGGATCGCTGGACGAGAAATAGGAAAGCGCGCTCGTCGCCTTCCTTCGGGCAAATTCCGACGTCTTCGCCTGGCAACCGTCGGACATGCCCGGGGTCCCCAGGGAGGTGATTGAGCACCGCTTGGCCGTCCGCGCGGACTCACGCCCGGTGCGGCAGAAGGCACGACGACAGGCCCCCGAGCGCCAAGCCTTCATCCGCGAGGAGATCGTTAAGCTTCTTGCGGCCGGCTTCGTCCGCGAGGTCATCCACCCGGAGTGGCTGGCTAACCCAGTTGTCGTCCCCAAATCTAACGGGAAGCTGCGCATGTGCGTAGACTACACCGACCTCAACAAGGCTTGCCCAAAGGATCCATTCCCTCTGCCACGCATAGATCAGATAGTCGACTCCACCGCGGGGTGCGACCTTTTGTGTTTCCTTGATGCTTATGCAGGATATCATCAAATCCGCATGGCAGAGGAGGATGAGGAAAAAACTTCTTTCATTACCCCCCAGGGGGCTTATTGTTATGTGTGCATGCCTTTTGGGTTGAAGAATGCTTGCTCTACTTTCCAACGCGCCGTCCGGGTAACCTTTGAACCACAGCTAGGCCGCAACATGGAGGCCTACGTCGATGATTTGGTGCTGAAGTCGCGCGACCGCGCCACTCTGCTCCACGACCTGGCCGAGACGTTCAGCAACCTTCGAGGCACGAGGATGAAGCTGAACCCGGACAAGTGCGTCTTCGGGGTCCCGGCCGGCAAGCTCCTCGGGTTCCTTGTGTCCAGCCGCGGCATCGAGGCGAACCCGGAGAAGATAGCGGCCATCGACCGTATGCGTCTCCCGACCAGGCTCCGGGAGGCCCAAAGGTTGACCGGGTGCGTGGCCGCACTCGGTCGCTTCATATCCAGGCTAGGGGAGCGCGCCCTCCCTTTATTCAAGCTTCTCAAGAGCACCGGGCGGTTCGCGTGGATGGAGGAGGCCAATCAAGCCCTCGACGAGCTCAAGAGGTATTTAACTACGCCCCCTGTCCTCGTGGCGCTGGCGCCAGACGAGCCCTTGTTGCTCTACATCGCGGCAACCCCGCAAGTGGTGAGCGCGGCGCTCGTCGTCGAGCGCCCCTTACCCACCGGGACGCGACTGCCGGAACAGCGCCGCTCCGGCGAGAGCGGGCCTGGGGAAACCGCCTCAGTACATTCCACACTCCACCCGGGGCCCCCGGGTCCCGGGCCCATGTGTGCTCCTGCTGGCGAGAATTCGCTCCCTCCCGAAGGTGCCGGGCCCGAGCCCCCGGCCCCTATCAGGCCGGGATCCGGGAGCACACAGCAGAGGCCGGTGTACTTCGTCAGCGAAGTACTCCGCGACGCCAAGTCACGCTATCCCCAGGCGCAAAAGATGCTCTACGCCGTTCTCGTCGCGTCCAGGAAGCTCCGCCACTACTTCCAGGCGCACAAGGTATCGGTCGTCACCTCCTTCCCCCTCGGGCAAATACTGCATAACCGGGAGGGGACAGGCCGCGTGGCCAAGTGGGCGGTCGAGCTCGCTGAGTTCGACCTCCACTTCCAGGCGCGCCATGCCATCAAGAGCCAAGTCTTGGCGGACTTCCTCGCGGAATGGACGCCGGGGCCCGAGCCGGATCCCGTCTTCGACGACGCATCCCCGGTCCCCGAGCCGGCCCCCGAGCTGCACCTCTGCTGGACAATGAACTTCGACGGCTCCTGCGCCCGGCTGGCCTCCCGCCCCAGCGCCGGGGCCGGAGTCGCCCTCGTATCGCCCGCCGGGGATGAGTTCCGCTTCGTCGTCCACCTCAATTTCGGAGCCACCAACAACATGGCCGAGTACGAGGGCCTTCTCGCCGGCCTCCGGGCCGCGATCGCCCTCGGGGTGCGCCGGTTGTGCGCGCAAGGCGACTCCGAGCTCGTCATCAACCAGGTGTCCGGGGAGTACCAGACATTGGATCCCCAATTGGCCGCGTATGTGGACGAAGTGCGGAAGCTCGAGCGCCATTTCGACGACCTCAGGCTTCGCCACGTCCCTCGCTGTCGCAACCTCGCCGCCGACGAGCTCTCAAGACTGGCATCCTCGCGGGCGCCGGTCCCCTTGGGGGTCTTCCAGGAAGCCCTCGAGGCTCCCTCGGCATGCTCCCCCGGGATCTCGGGGGCCGCCCCCGAGCCCGGAGCCAAGCCAGACACGCGCTCCCGGTCCCAGGATTTGATCCTCGCGGCCGTACCCTGCGCGCCTTCCTGGATGGATGAGATCCGGGCATATCTCCTTCGAGCGCATCTCCCAGAAGACGACGCGGAAGCAGAATGGATCGCCCGCTTGTCTAAACGCTACGTCATGGTAGAAGGGGACCTCTACCGACGCGGCGCCAACGGTGTCCTGCTCAAGTGCATTCCGCGTGAAACCGGCGCCAAGATCCTCACCGACATCCACGAAGGAGAATGTGGCAATCACGCCGCATTTCGATCCCTGGTCGGTAAGGCTTTCCGGCAAGGATTTTATTGGCCCACAGCTTTGCAAGACGCCTTCGACCTTGTCTGGCGCTGCCGCGCCTGCCAATTTCATGCTAAACAAAGTCACCAGCCGGCACAAGCCCTCCAGGTGATCCCCCTGTCCTGGCCCTTCGCGGTCTGGGGACTCGATATCCTCGGCCCCTTTCCCCGTGCAGCCGGGGGTTATCAACATCTATATGTCGCCATCGACAAGTTCACCAAGTGGCCGGAGGCATTCCCCGTGATCAATATCGACAAGCATTCGGCGCTCAAGTTCATCCGGGGGATCACCAGCCGCTTCGGAATCCCTAACCGCATCATCACCGACAACGGCACGCAGTTCACGAGCGAGCTCTTCGGCGGGTACTGCTCCGACGTCGGCATCAAGCTCTGCTTCGCCTCCCCTGCCCATCCGGCTAGCAATGGACAGGCCGAGCGGGCGAATGCCGAGATCCTGCGGGGCCTCAAGACCAGATCCTACAACGAGCTCAAAAAGCATGGCGTCAAGTGGATCGACGAGCTTCCGGCCTGCGCTCTGGGCGAACCGTACCACGCCAAGCGGGCCACTGGGGAGACCCCTTTCTTCCTGTGTACGGGCCGAAGCTGTGCTGCCGTCGGAGCTGACTTCGCTCTCCCGGGTAGAGCGCTACAGCGACGACCCCAGCCACAACAACATGTACTCGACAACTCGACTTCCTCGAGGAGCGAAGGCGGCGCCGCCTCGCTTCGCGTTCGCTCGTTACCAGCAGTGCTTAAACGCTATCACCAGCGTAAGGTCCGGGCCCGGTCACTCCAGGTCGGGACCTAGTCCTCCGCCGTGTTCTCACGCGTGCCGGAAGGAATAAAACTTTCCCCCATATGGGAAGGCCCCTTCCTGGTGATCGGTGTTCCCCGGCCGGGCTCGGTAAGACTGGCCCAGGAGGATGGGACCCCGCTTCCAACCCCTGGAACATCGAGCATCTTCGCAAGTTTTATGCATAGGCTCATTCTGTAAGTTGCGTGGTGCTCGGGCCAGCGCGGACTCTTCCTGTCTCAGCGACTGGCCGGGGGCGCCACCATGGTCACCATGAATATTCAAGCATAATTTTCGACTCCAAAATCCTTGACCCAGCATGACGAGAAAGTTCATCCGGAGCGGTTGCAGACCGAGCTCGATCGGTGCGGGTTGGACGGTCCGACCCCAGTGAGGACAGTCCAATCGGCGGGTTCGGACGGTCCGATTCCGGAACGACGGTCCGAACTCGACACCCACTCCGGAGCATCTCCCGAGACCAACTCTGGGGGGCCCGAACCAGAGCAGTGTTCAGGCAACATCGCCGGGCAGTTGCGCGCCTAGGGACGCGACACCAGAGCATTCCAAGTCCGGACCCCGGTATCCCGGCACATATCAAACCATATTCAGTCAGGCCCCCGGGTCCCCCGGGCCCCCGCCGTAAGCGCGTTGGCCCGGGATCCGCTTTCGGGGCCCGACACCATGGAGCCCGAACCAGGGCAGCCTCGCCAAGGCGAGTGCGGGCCTAGGAACGTGGCGCCCGGGACAACCTCAACGGGGAGCGATAACCCGGACACCCACACCCAGCGGAGGGCAACTCCCGAGAATCGTCCCCCGTAAATTCCAAGCCCGGAACCCGGATTCTACCATATGTAAGCCCGGGCCCGGACCCCGGCATATACCAAACCACGTCGTACATCAAAGTCGCTCCCAGTGGGGCCTCCGGCCAATCAATCGGTTGTCACATCCGGTAAGTTTCATGCCTCCCGGGCCGGGGGCCCGCCCGACTAGCGCAGCCCCTGTCGCCGGGCTTGTGGCGGGCCGTGTGGACTGTGCCCCAGGCACCGTCGGTCCCCCAGGGTTTCGGCCTAGCCCCCCGTCGGGCCGGTCTAGATCCTCGGGACAAGCTGCGCTGCCCGTCTGGCCAGTTCACTCCACCACCAGCCCGAGGCGCCGGGTGCTATGCTGGCCGGGCCCCCCATCTACATTCGTTTTCCATAATCAACACTTTCATTATCAATTCGGGCTCGTCCCTTTTCCTTTCCGTGTGTTGCGTTCTGACAGTCCCGCCCCTGGGGGAGCCTTCGGGAGGCGGTCGACGTCACGCTTCGTAGCATGGAAGGGACAAGGGGAATGGACGATACTCTCACAGTTCATCATGTGCAGGATAGACCTGTCCCGCAGGATCAGACAGGCTCTCCAAATCTCGACCGAGGACGGGGGCCGCCGACTAGCGCAGCCCCTGTCGCCAAGGCCTGTGCCGGTCATGGACCGTGCCCCGGACACCGTCATTCCCCGGGTCTCGGGCATATCTCCCGTCGGGCCAGTCTTAGATTCCCGGGGCGGGCTGCGGTTGTCCGGTCAAGCATTCCTCGCTGACCACCAGTCCAGGGCGCCGGTGCTTACGCTGGCCGGCGACCCGGGACGGTCGAGCGCCTGTCTCGTGGCTCCCGAGGGCACGAAGGACCCCCGACCCGGAGGACGGAAGAGTCGACCAGCCCCGTAGCGCCAGGGTCCCCAAGTCCGACGCGAGCCTTGCAGAATGGTCCGATGCTCGGTTCCCGGGGCGAGCAACACTCCCGTCCCGGGATTGTGCTCGTAGAGCCAAGACGCCCTTCTCAATATCCAGATACGTTACTTTAGCCGACTCTACATATCGCTCAATTGTATTCTCCCCCGTTTGGTATATGCAGCCTATGTCCCCGGGCGGGCAACCGCGTTCGCTGCCCCCTCGGACCGAGCTCCGGGCACGTCGTACCAGGGGCCGGCAGGGCCTCAGGCAGCACGGTTGATGGCGGCTGCGGGCTCTCGCTGTCAGCTGCGCCCTTACTCGGCGTTCCCGGACACGGCCCGGTACAAGCAACTCGAACAACACAATAGACCAAGGTACGAAATATAAACATGAACATATATAGACGCAACATCTCTCTTTGTACAAGACAGGCAAAATCGGAGCGCAAGCACTAGCGACGCCCGAGGAGGTCGACGACGTAGAGGAGGGTCACCGGTTTTGTGTACTTAGGACCAGACCCGGCGCACGTCAGACGGGGTGCGCGCGGGGCAGCGAAGGCCAATCCCAGCCCCGAAGGCGGCGCGCAAAGTGTCAGAAGGAAACCGTGCGTCGTCCTGCACCAAGCTCTCCGTCATCGGCTCCACCAGATTGCTCGCGCCCGGAGATACGTCTACGAGAGGGGTCCCTGGCCTTGTCTTCGGGACGGACCCCGCCGGCACAAGAAGACTCTTCATCAGCATCGACTTCACAAGACGCTCGCCGTCGAAACCCTGCCTCCGGGACAGGATCTCGACCACGCTCCGGCCGCTCCTCGCGAACCGCCCGGTTTCCTCGCGCGCGGCACCTTACACCCCGTGAAGCGAGCCGGCCCTTTGACCCCCCCCCCCCCGGGCCAGCCCCTCCCGGATAGTATTTCGCCTCCCGCGCCTCCATCTCGGACGGGAACCGAGAGCGATCGGACTAATAAAGACAGCGCTCTTGCTTGCAGCTTCGGCCATGCCGGGCCCGGAGACGACTAGCAGGCCGTCCACGGTAGCTGGCGCCCGGCGTCAAAAAAGGGGCGGCGCCTGCTACGCCGCGTTCCCGGGCCCGGGGCGACAAGAAACCAACAGCAGCGGACATAAGCAACGTCCGGATCGCCGAGATTTCCTCAGCCGGCCTGGACGGTGTCCTTCCGGGAGAGTGTTCCCCTCCCCCGCGCCTTCATCTCAACCAGGCGCGGGAACCTCGACGGCTGCGGATCTGAGGCGACCTCCAATCGGACGACGCGGCCACTCCGCTGCCCTCGATCTCTAGCCGGCAGGTCGCCGCAGATACATCGTAATACCCTATGAGCGGTGATCCGCATCGCCACTTACTTTTAGCAAATAGGGGGCGCCTGCCGTTTCCCGCAAGTACCCGGGCCCAGGCGCGTCCTCCCGACGCCACGCGGCACGCCCGCAAGTCGTCGGGTCCCGGGACGCATTCCCCGGCCACATTACCCCGGCATCCGATCTTCCTCAGCAGTGGGACATCAGCAGGTTTCGCTAGGCCGCTCCGGCGTGGCCGCACGACCCCATGCAATCGACCACTACGCTCGGCGACGGCTGGTGAACGTGGCAATCTCCACCCAATGTCGTCTCCATGTCAAACCACAGCCTTTTCCCGTGGCCTCGCTGCGCTCCCGGTTGGCCACGCTCGGGGATGGAGAGCCCCCGGGCCTAGAAGACAGCCGCTCAGAGTGAGTTAGAAAACTGCGCCTTCATCGGCCATCGGCGCCACAAGGTCTCGCCGCGGTCAGGGCACTCTCGGCCACGACTATTTCCGCGCCTTCTCGCGAACACCACGACTACGCACAAGTCATCAAGCTTCACCAGTTCAAGCAGCGAACCAGTGCCAGCCCCGCGTCCCCTCTTCTTCTTCAAGACGTGGCCCTGTTCCTGCCGGGGCTGATCCCGGCGAGCAATAGGCCAGGCACTGTCGGCGAAATGGGACTGGGTCCCTGTCCCGGGGACGCTGAGGTCTTCGGCCACGGAAAATACTCCGGAATCCACATTTTGCGCAAGAGGAGACCGGCTACGGCCGCTCCCCCGCCAGGTATCAGGGCCCGGGCACTGGCGGCCCGGACGAGCATCCCCAGACCCGGCGCCGGTCGCCCCAGACCCGGTGCCGATTCCCGACTGGGCTTGCTCTCCGGGTGCCGACTGCTCCCGGGGCCGTGCCCGGCCACGGGGGACTGACTGCGATGCGGAGCCGACCGTCGACGCCCCCGATCGCTCGGCCGCCGAGTGCGGCCCGAGAGCCGATCGCTCGGCTTTCCATCGATTCTACCCGAAGAAACTCTACGGACCAACTCTCCAATTACCCACATTAACGAATGATGGCGACGGGACACGCCTGTCGCCGCTCCTGTACAGTCAGAATCCGTTTTGACTACGGGGCTCCTTTCACTGTGCGATGCTGTTCACATCAGGGCTTTTTGACTTGAGCGTGCGCCCATCACGTCTCCCGCTCCATCACATCCTTCACGACTCTACCGGCCTGCTTGCATACCTCCCCGGCGTGGGGCACGGCTGGCGGGGAGTGAGCGACGGGACCATTCCTCCAAACGCCGGCAATGGCGTGCAAGGCAGACAGGGCGACGGCGCTCCTCCAGCTCCGCTGTGGGTTCGAGGCGGAGGTGCGCACAGGAGACCTCACCGGAAATATCTCCTTCCGCGCTACCGCACTGTGACTCCCCTCGCCTATAAAGGAAATTCCATGCCGTAGACAAAGGGAGCAGCTGAAGCTCCGCTTAGACAACAGAGATTCCTCCTCCTTCCTCGAGTCCGGTCGCTGGT